>JAWPHD010005296.1:0-166469 GCA_037043455.1 Cyrtodaria siliqua | reverse complement strand
CTGGTCAGATTTATACACCTCTTATCTATAAACTGTGATTATGACAAAACACAATCACAGATCGTTGTTAAAGTAATAATATTCACAAACTACATTGGTCGAACATAATTGGTGTACACTTCGTGTAATTCCCATTAATAGTTAAAGGTATTTTTCAAAGGGATGAATTTAGGTTGTTTTAAGGTTTAAATTGCCAACAATGCGCTTTTAAATCAAAATCGATTTATTTCGTCATTTTAGAAGCGAGAATAAAAACAAATGCATGTACGCATAGATAAATCTTTCCTCTGTCCATATGCAAAATTTTAATGAAATCGGAGACAAGTACTTTTTTCCCCCCAAAATTAACTAACATGACCCACGGACTCAAAGACGGCATAACGCATATACATTTACAGACGCGACTGGGTACACAAGAAATGAAATAATTCTATTATTTCAATACATATATTTCAAATGTATATATCCATGCATTCCAGATTAAATTTCTGATCTATACATGCTTTTGGTTTATGCCGGAGTGCTCGGAATAGGTTTTAACAAACCAAATTGCAACGGTACGTCGGGAAAGGAAATGAGGATGGTAAAAATCTATATTGCAGTGCTAATTTTTTGAATCCGAAAAAATTGCAAAAAAATGAAGTTTTAACAACGAGAATGAATTTTTTTTCATGAAAGTGTTCATTGACATGTCTACTATTAAAAACCAAAATTTAAAGTCAATCAGAAAAAAGTACTTTTTTTCCCCCAAAATTAACAAAGTACATCGTGTTCGCTAAAATATGAACAATCACCTGTCGAAGTTAATGTACACGCGGGATATAAAACCATGCAATTATGAAATCCTTTTTAAGAGATATATTGATTTCAACATTGTTCTGTATTTAATAAAGTATTAGAGTAGAATGTTCGCAGTTTTTTTCAAGGACACCATTACGGTAGTATCCCTGCAACCCCGCCCCTCATGCCACCCCCACCACCCTCTATACCGTATTGATTAAGTTGTATATAGCTGCGAATGCGCAGTTTTAATCAAATTCGATTGATTTCATCATTTTAGAAAGAAAAAAAGCATGTACGCGTAAATACATTTTTTCTCTGTAGAAATGTAAAATATAAAAAACCCGGAGGCAAGTACTTTCACCCCCCACTCCCCCCGAAAATTAACGAAGTACACCGTAATCGCTTAAATACGCCGATTCGACGTTCCAAATCGATGTTCGCACGGAATAAAATTGTGGAATTATGAATTCATTTATAAAGATAAATCGATTTCAGCATTGTTCAGTAGTTGTTATAGTATTGATGTAGTATGTTCACAGTATTTATGAGAGCAACATTACGGTAGTATGACTGTATCCCTCCAACCCCGTCGGCTTCCCCACCAACGTACACACAATACGTTGTGTATTGCTGAGAATGCGCGTTTTATTTAAATCGATTTATTTCGTCATTTAGAAGCGAGAATAAAAACAAAATCATATAAATACAGCTCTCCTCTGTATATATGTTGAATTTCAATAAACGGAGACAAGTACTAATTAAGTAACAGGGCTATCCGACCCAAGACGGCAACATTCATATTCATTTAAAAAGACGACCGGCTACAGAAACAATTAAATAATTTTGTTATGTAAACACATATATTTAAAATGTATGTGTCTATGTATTTTACACTAAATTTTCGATCTATACATGCTTTGGGTTAATGTCAGAGTGCCCAATTTATTTTAACAAACGATGTTTCAACGGTATATCGGAAAATGAAATCATGATACGTTGCAGAGTTAATTTTCGAAATCAGAAAAAGCGATAAACTAATATAAGTTTAACAGGCAAAAACAAGTATATTCTTTTAACTGTTCGTTTGAAACTGAGGGGGCGACTCGAGTAAATGACTGACGAGTAACAGATATGCTACTGTCAGTAACAAACATGATTTTGTGTAAACTCGAAGATTGCATAACATAAATATGTGGACATGAAATTGTGTCAATAGTTTGTGGTGTTGTGAAACACTGTACGCGTGAATCCGAAAAGTGCGGGTCTGTTATCTTTATAGGGCATATAAAGTTATATATATATATATTTATATATATATTATTAATTTATATTTATTTGTATGGTCCCAGAACGCAGTCATACTCACTACTACTGAAAGTGAATACTTAATATACATGTGCGGTGTGTTACGATCTGTGGTATTTGAAAACAGACATATTAAACATTTCCATAAAAATATATAACGATGATAAATACTATATTCATAGAAAAAAATGTTCCTGAAAAAAAAAATACATGTTTGTTTTCAGCAGTTGAAATCTACTATATTCTGCGAATATTGCTAATTTGAAAATTTGAATACGTCTGTTTTCATCAAATAGCATGTTTTGTTTATTTTAATAAAATAAAAATTAATTTATGATTTCGGAATATGTCTTACACACTGTTGAATCCTATAATTTAACAACAAGTGGTTTGGTTCATAGGCGACAGTATCGATGAACAAAACCACTTGTTTTACTGGATTCTACATTGTGCAAGAAAATATTCATATATTATACCATTACTATTATAACATGTGTGTTGTACCATATGCTTATCCTTGTTTATAAATGTTTGATAATGGATGTCAGAAGGAACTTGACTTTTGACCTAAAAATCAAACGGATCATCCTCTTTCCACTGTCCACCAATGAAGTTTCATGAAATTTGCTTTAGGTGTGGACAAGACTTTTCATTTTCCGGTCATGGTAACGGACCTTTCAACTACTGACTTCAAAATAAACAGGGATTATCATTTCACCAAAGGCAGTCAAAGTATGACGTTTTATGAAATTAGCTTTAGAGAAAGTAAAAAAGAGTTTCATTGCGGACACGATTTTTCATTATCAAGTCACTGTGACGTTGACCTTAGATTTATTGACCTCAATATTAATAGGGATCATACTCTTTCCAAAGGCAGTCAACCCATGTCGTTTGAATATATTTACTTCAGGGAAAATAGAGTTACGGTGCGGACAATGGTTTTCATGATCGGATCAGTGACCTTGACATTTGATCTCGAACTAAATACGGGTCATTCTCTCACTAAATGCAGTCAACCCATATAGTTTCATTATACATGTATTTGCTTCAGTAAATAAGGAGTTGCATTGTGGCGAAGGTATTAGGGTTATATTGGTCCTTTTGACATATTAACCTCAAAATCATCAAACGATGCAATAGTCTTATAACAGGCAGTCAACCCATGGCGTTTCAACAGACATCCTTCAGGAAAACAGAAGTTACAGTTGGGTAATACGTTTCATTATCCGGTCTGTGACCCACTATCAATCAAAAGGATCACCCTCTTGCCAGAAGCAATCCATCCATTAAGTTCATGATATTTGACTTACAGTTTACAACATTTTACATTATCATGTTACGGTGACAATGATCTTTGACCTAATGACATCAAAATCAAAAGGCATCATTCTCTCACCAAATGCACTCAAACCATGAATTTTGATGAGATTTGCTTCTGGGGAAGTGCACAGTGCAGACAAGGTTTTTCATGATCATTATTGGGTCACGGCGCCCTTGACCTTCAATATTTGATATGCACATACTGATGCTTCTTACAAAGTTTCGTAAAAATCCATCAAATAGCGCAGACAAGATTTGTGACGGACGAACGGATAGGCCAAATATAATCTGTCTCACCTACCACTTTGTGGTGGAAGACATATTTATAAAGACAATATTTTAGTTCATATGTATACTTTATTAAGCAAATAATTAAGCGAACATAAACTTCAGCATTGACTCTGGCCAGTGGTGTACATGGAGTCTTCTTCCACATGACGTGCAGCCTGAAAGAAAATAAAAAAACAAGTCGTGTACAGTATTCAATTTGAATCAGGTGTTGATAGGGGGAGCTAGGGCATGTTAAGGGGAATGGGACAGTTTGACACAATGGGCTAGCAGGATACATCGAAGTAACCCAGTAGCGCCAGTAAGACTTGAATCCGTGTTCACTGGATTCAAAGCCGATATGCTATAAACGTCCCTTGACCAAAACTGAGTAAATGGCACATCAAATAAAGGGTCAATACATATTATATTGTGTATCATACGAGTATATGATTGACCTGACATGATTACAAAACAATTTTAATGTATTTTTCACCCAACAGTACTACAGCAAGAATCTATTACAAGGAAAGTTAAATCTGACAGATGGTGCAATGCTATATAAGCCATTTTTATTAGAAGGGGAATAAAATACAACTCTTGCCAAAAATCTAAAATTGTTAAATTTTACACGTTTTGTTCATAGGACAATTTACTCTAATGACTTAGTAAGGTCATTTTACATGGGGAGAAAATATTAATATACTACTATTTATTTTCTATCTCAAAACCTGGTGATGCCGCTAGTTTTAGTAATAAAACACGATTAAATAGGGCAGTTGAGAAGACACTTTTGTAGATGTGTGGTCTGTTCTGATGTGAAAATGTGTAAAACAGACACAAGATTGAAAATTTGCTCTGTGTCCCTTTAATAAATTGGGGACCCATCACATAGACCATAATAATATTGTAATTAGTTGATGTTAAAGGGACACACGGCACTCTTGAAGTATTTATCAAGCATTAACATTAGCATCTCCATTTGTTAACCTGGTAACATTTTAAATTTAAACCTGCTTGCATTAAAAATTAAATAAAAGTGTTTCATTCTGTCTTCGTTATTTTATCAAATACTTAACTATATTATAGGTGCACTATTATCAACAGTTCTGAACTATTCTAATAAATAATATTAATGATGCACAAATGCAAATTATGCAGAAAAATTGACCGAACTCCAGAAGTTTAAAAAAAATAAAGATTGCCTAGTGTCCCTTTAACACAACTTGTTTTCGCATGTATCCAGTACATGTAGTTTACACGAGCTCATATGACAATTACGCTGCATTATCACCGAAAATATTTTTTACTGTAACTTTGAACAGCACCGTGCAAGCATAACACAAGCTCCATTTAAAGAACTACACAAGTGTAAACATTTTTTAAAAGGGCTCCCACCTTAAAATGATCCAATGGCATTTAACTCGGCTTGACATTCTGAAGTCGTCAGTATCAATTCACTTAGAATTGCTCAAGGGCACGATTCACATTTGAGACCTCTCTAAAAAAACAACATCAATCCAATGTCAATGATCAAACAGACAGAGTTTATCCTTTGTTATACATAATGTAACATATTTATAAAGGAAAACTCAAAACTCTACTTACTGTCATGGATAAATATGTACACATATGTGTATGTAGATCTATGTTACTGTACATAAATATGAATCTGACCTGTCAATGGCTGTTTACATTGTAAACATAACGATAAAGAGACAACGCTAACAATTTACATTCATGCATCTGAGGGGTGGGGGTGGAGGGGGTTTCTAGTTTCCTTACCCCCTCCTTGTTTTCGGTATTCAACCTCCATCTACCCCCCATCCCCCCCCCCCCCACATCTACCGTACTTGGGTGGGCGGGGGTGCGGGGGACATTGATAGCATTTCTACTAGTAACTGTTTTATTCCACGAAACGTTCTACAGTTTACAGTACATCCAGTTACTGGAAAGATCGGAGTACACGAAAAATATGAACTTTCTATTAAACAGTATACGCCACTTTTTTAGGCACTATATTTGGCTAATGTCTAAATATGCACGATCTAAAAGTGGTGTGTACTGTTTATTAACAAACACATTTTAATGACAAAACAAATACCTTGATCATGGACCTCTAGCAGCAGACAGGCATCCCAAATCCAATTTGACCAACATGTCAATTTCACGTGTCAAGTTATGTCACGGTGACCTGTCAGTCACCAACACTGCATCGTGTTGACACATAAAGGGACGTTATTTCGTCAGGTAAGGTATTAGTTTTTACATAATCTACGGTATGAAACACTTTACGCGTGTTGTTAGACTCCATAGGTTCCCGTAGTGCTGGCCGACGCAGCGCGCACAATTTCGGGTGTAAAAAAATGGCGTCTGTTTTAATTGAAAATTCGTAAAATAGTCCGTTAAATACAAAGAAATAGTCCATGTTCGCGGAGTTAAAATGCGAACAGAACTGGTATGTTATAGGTCCGTGGCGTTCCTACTGCAATGTACCACTCAACATACAACTATAAAGAAAGATAAAAATATCGGACAGGGAAGGCAGCATTCAAGGACGACAGTCAACCACAAAACACAAAAACAAACACGCAAACAGACAAACGAGAAGGCAAAACTAATAAAAAATGCAAACGACATCACAAACACAAAAGGGTTGACAATAGGGCTACCACCTTGGAACGGTCAGTGGCAACAAAGGCCACTGGAGTTTAAACCGGTTCTAAGGTGCACCAAACCTCACACTTACCCTGGGAGGATTTTTTTTGAAAAGGTATTCTGGCCCTTGAATTGCTGAAAAAAAATATCCTGGCTCTGACTTGAAGGAAAAAAAAACTAACTGTCCCTCAAATTGTTGGAAAAAAATAATCTGGCTCTGAGTCCAACTAGAGGAAAAAAATATGGCTCCATCTTCAGTCAATAAGATAAATGTAGACCTACTTCATCAGCCACTGGATTCAACACGGAACCACAATTTGGCTACATCCACAACTTCTACTCAGAAGTTTATTGAAATCTCAAGTTGAAATGAGTTGTAGAAGACAGTGATAGTATTCATGGATGTGCATAGATCATGGTAGTAATACATATGGTATACATTAGTCATGGCAGTTATAAATGTAGTATACACTGGCAATGGTGGCAGTAAATGTGTTGTATAAAGTGTTATAAAGTGATCATAGTAGTAATTTGGTATACATTGATTATGGTAGTAATGAACATGATATTCTTGGTTATACATAAGTCATGGTTGTTATAAGGCCATTATTTTTTGATAATTTGTTTTACGAACCCTCCTACGACAAAACGAAATAAGTTTTTTTTATTTGTCCTTAGGGAATTTTTCCCTTCCTCCTACAGCTATTCTCTGTCTTGATGGTTCTTAAAAATAATAAAAAATAATGGCCTAAATGTGATATACATTGGTCATGGTAGTATGTAAATATTGCAATCCTGTGAGGGTGACAGTGAACATTTGTCAACCTTCTAAGGCTATTTATTTTATTATACTGAAAAATATGTTTGAAAAAGATATTTGGTTCTGCTAAATTTTCCTTTGAAATACATGATCACTTCTCTCTGTTCAAAATCACTATTCTCAGCACCTAGAATATTTTTTTGGCGGATGGTTCTTTTAGTAGTCATGGTAGTCCTAAATGTGATATACAGTGGTCATGATAGTAATACTTGCAATATGCAGTGGTCATGGTAGTAGAAAATGAGGTAAAGAGTAACCATGACAGTTATAGATGTGATGTACTTTGGGCATGTTAGTAATCAATGTAGTATGCAGTGGTCTTTATAGTATTACAATACAAGGGTCCTGGTACTTATGCGATGGATTTTGTGGATATCATCAACAAGTAAATGGACTTAAGAAGCAGCTTAAGCCACATGCAATGCCAGGTTACAGACAAAGCCAGTGTTAATAAGAATGGTATGGAACATGGTAGTCATTGCCCATTACAAAACGATCCCCTACCAAACAAAACATCCAATCAATTCATAATTCAGAAGAGCAAAAGGGGCTCACATAGAAAGCAGACAAATATAAGCAACTAAATATTAACACCAACACATGAAGTTCTATTCACCAAATATATTGAAAGATTCATATTAAACAAAAGAGCTGTCGAAAGGACAGCATTCTCCATTATTCAAGGTCAATTTTAAACAAGGTCACTGACACTTCTGTTTCACCAACCAAGTCTTAAGTGTGGAGGTTAATAGGTGGTGGCGACTGAGGTAGGGTGTAGGGGTGCGGGGTGGGGGTGGTCAATGAACATATATACCAAATATCAAAGCAAGACCTTCAGTACCCCAGAAAGAATATGAACTTGAAGAGGGTGGGGAGGGGAAGTTAAGTGTTAGTGAATAGGGAAAAAAACACGGAAATAATACAATTTTTTTCATTGGAGATGGGGGTTGAGAGGAGGGTGTTGGGAAATGGATGGAAGAGAACAGGATAGATGCAGACATGGTAATTGAAGAATAGAATAAATATTTGTCTATCTGGGGAAGGTGTGGGGTCTATGGGGCTAATGATATATACAGGCTTTCCATTGTTATTGGATGTATGCAGTGGTTTTATTGAAATATATGAAGCTGCTTAAAAAACTTTAACTGAAACTCTAAGTTGAAAAAGAAAATATCATCTGGCTAAAATGAAATAAAAAGTTATGAAACATGATTGTGTATGTAAGTGATGACACTTGTCAATGTCAAGCTCCTTTGGCTGAGATATATGGCTAGTGGGTATTGAAATAAATGGACTTGCCAACAAATAAAATAAAAGCAATTCTAAGTCGAAAATTATAGGCTACACATTTTCTAAAATACAATACAGAAAATATTTATCCAGAAATACAGAGTTATGGAACATGTGTCTGCTAACATTCACGCTTTACTGAAGTTGTATTAATGATTAACAATCACCTATTGAAATAAAGGACTTGCCTATAAACTTTAACCAGCATTTTGAAGTCGAACAAAAAAACATAACTTTGCTTAAATGCAATACAGAGTTAATATGGAGCATGTGTCTACTAGTGCCCTTGATATTCCAAGCTTTACTGACGTTTTGTTGATGTACGACTTTAAGTTGTTAAAATAAATGGACTTTGTCAAAAAAGAACTTTAACCAGAAATTCAAAGTAATAAAAAATACATGCTTTTGCTTAAATGCCAAACAGAATTATGGAACATGTGTTTACCAGTATCCTTGATGGTACTGATGACATATTTCAAGTTTCACTGACCAGTGGTTGCTGAAATAACAGGACTTGGCTAACAACTGAAAACCAACCTGACGACGCAGACGTTGAGTAGATCTACAACAGCTCTTCTTATTCTACGAATAGTAAAACGTAAAAAAACAACATATTCTGGCTTTCAAGTTCACGAAAAAAAATAATTTGGCCAGTGTATTAGGCGAAAAAAATATACCGGCTTTTAAGAAATGAATTTTTTTTATTCCGGCTCAAACGAAAATCCCAGGCCCCCACAGAGATCAAAATGGTCGGTCCTTAACATACCTTTATAACATACATGTAGTATCATGATATCGATAAAGGTTGCAAGATAACACGTGTGTATACATTGTGCAATACAAGCTTATGCGGTATTGGGAAAGTACAATTGTTTTTCCAAAAGGAAGAGAAGGTTTTGAGGTATGTAGTTGAACTGATTGTATTTTATATTTGCACTAACAGCTAAGGTCATATGACGACTTTCCAGCTTTCATTGGTGGAGGAAGACCAAAGGTGCCCTGCCGGGCAAATTTCGTGCAACGGCGGGCACCTGGGTAGAACCACCGAAGTTCCGCAAGCCAGCTGGATAGATGTAGTAGAATGGTTTGTCTAATGTTAATGTATGCAGTTGAATAGTTCGTCTAACGTTAAGGTATGTAGTTGAATGGTTTGTCTAACGTTAAGGTATGCAGTTGAATAGTTCGTCTAACGTTAAGGTATGTAGTTGAATGGTTTGTCTAACGTTAAGGTATGTTGTTGAATGGTTTGTCTAGCGTTAATGTATGTAGTTGAATGATTTGTCTAACGTTAAGATATGTAGTTGAATGGTTTGTCTAAAGTTAAGGTATGTAGTTGAATGGTTTGTCTAACGTTAAGCTTTGCAGTTGAATAGTTCGTCTAACGTTAAGGTATGTAGTTGAATGGTTTTTCTAACGTTAAGGTATATAGTTGAATGGTTTGTCTAATGTTAAGTAGTTGAATAGTTTGTCTAATGTTAAGGTATGTAGTTGAATGGTTTGTCTAACATTAAGGTATGTAGTTGAATGGTTTGTCTAACGTAAATGTATATAGTTGAATGGTTTGTCTAATATTAAGGTATGTAGTTGAATGGTTTGTCTAACGTTAAGCTATGCAGTTGAATAGTTCGTCTAACGTTAAGGTATGTAGTTGAATGGTTTTTCTAACGTTAAGGTATATAGTTTAATGGTTTGTCTAATGTTAAGTAGTTGAATGGTTTGTCTAACGTTAAGGTATGTAGTTGAATGGTTTGTCTTACGTTAAGGTATGTAGTTGAATGGTTTGTCTAACGTTAAGGTATGTAGTTGAATGGTTTGTCTAACGTTAAGGTATGTAGTTGAATGGTTTGTCTAACGTTAAGGTATGCAGTTGAATAGTTCGTCTAACGTTAAGGTATGTAGTTGAATGGTTTGTCTAACGTTATGTTACACACATATTTATGATCTGTTTTATCTGCATAGGCGATACACTAACATTAACTATAGAATCGCGATGGTATTAATCACGCGATGGTATTAATCACGCGGGTATTAATCACGCGATGGTATTAATCACGCGTCGATAAGAAGAAGTAATTATGAAAGTCGTGTTCAAGGACGACGGTCAACACAGTATATGGAATAAACTCGAATGAATCGATTTAATGGCGCGTTGTTTCCATGACACAAACTCTGAAAATATGTAATCAGGGGCGTACCTGGAGCATTTTGAAATGTACGCCAGATATGAGAAGCCTAGCTGCGAACCGAGCAACGACGCTGCGAATGGGGGGGGGGGGGGGGAGGGTAGGTGTGGGAGGGGGTGTGCAAATCAACTTTAAATCACCAGGAAAAACTCTGAAAAACAACTCCATTATGTTTATTTCGCTCTTCGGGGCATTTCATTTTATGAGATACTGGGACCATACGCCGTACGACATGGGGAATACATTAAACTCCATGTCCACCGCCATACGCATGCTGTTGATTTTATTAATATTGAGTACAGCTCAACCCGGGGCTAGAGAGCGTGAGCGGTAGCTAGCATATTTCACTACCACTCATGAACAGCCTCAATCAAACCGAGACTGCAATATTTCGTATGTGTCGTGCACGGCCGTTTCCAAAGGTCCATTATCATACTCTTTTCCAATCAGTTCCGAGCTGGGATGACGTTGTGCTATCATACCCCACCAACAATTTTTTAAACTCGTTTTTCCCAGACACCCCACTGTCTATACTACTTATAACTAGGTTCCAATCAGCAAACAAAATTAGCAAACAAAGATTATTACAAACCCTGGCGAAATGACTGGTGGAAATGTTCCCCTATGCAAGTGGCAACACCCCACTGTCTATACTACTTATAACTAGGTTCCAATCAGCAAACAAAATTAGCAAACAAAGATTATTACAAACCCTGGCGAAATGACTGGTGGAAATGTTCCCCTATGCAAGTGGCAACACCCCACTGTCTATACTACTTATAACTAGGTTCCAATCAGCAAACAAAATTAGCAAACAAAGATTATTGCAAACACTGGCGAAATGAGCGGTGGAAATGTTCCCCTATGCAAGTGGCAAGACGTTTCTGGATAATAAACCCCAAAACGGCTACTCATGTTTCAAGCCCGAAGGGTAACCTTCCAACATGATTACAAAACAAGGTCAAACATATTTGGAGCGTTGCAGTACTTATCCCATCCCTTCAAAATATGTTTAATGCGATCAAACAAAGTCGGAAGGAACAGGGCAATCATCCTCGTCGCGGCTATTAAAAAAAGTCTGCTTTTAGACCTTAGTTTCTTATAAATGTTTGCAAAAGTCCCGTGCCATGCTCATGCCTTTTACATTAACGGCTGTGCGCGAATGTTTTGTTTTAACTCGCAACCTGAAGCCTTCTCTTTTCTGAGCTTTCCTGAGCCTTACATAAGCCTTTTAAGCTTGGAGAACATATTTTGTAACTTAGGGCGATTAAGCCGCTCCGGAGGTTAATATTAACTTACGGGCGATTAAGCCGCTCCGGAGGTTAATATTAACTTCCGGGCGATTAAGCCGTGCCAGAGGTTAATTTCTTTGATGTTCTCCAAGCCACGTCAAAGGGATAGTTAAGCTACTCAGAACTCATCTACTAGGCACCATACTAGACTTCAACCAATTAGCAAATAACTAACATGTTCACCAGGATAACCGAGCACTTACAGACACGACCAATGATACTATATATCGATCGCTGTTATTTACTATACCACCAGTAGAAGGACTTTAAAAAAGGTTTTCAAATTTGCATAAATAACAAATCATATCTAGTAATTCTAATTAGCGTTGTGTTATGATAAAATACGTTAAATTAATCGTATTTGTAATAATATCATTAATATTTGCTTTAATATTTGCTTTAATATTTGCTTTAATATTTGCTTTAATATTTGCAAAAGTACTTTTAAATATTAATTAAATCACCAGTTTGTCATAAAACAGTGAACATACGAGTTATTGCTGTTGTATTGGAAACCTGGTATAATGTGGCTAGCCAGAACAGCAAGCCTCGTATGAATGCATCAGACGGAAACACCGATAATAACATTGAAGGTTTAATCAGAACATGTTGTTAGAACGAAATGGCGGAATTCTACACAAGGGAAGTAACTACAAATACATGAAAAATAGACACTCAAGGGTAGCAACCACATTACTTGAAAAGATGACGATATATCTATAAACACACGGGTGGGAAAAAAGACTAACATAGTAATTATTCGCCAACCCAACACAAACAGCGATGCGGGCAAAAGTCATCGTTTAAAAAGAAATTGTTTGCTTTTAGACCTATATAATAGTGGTATACCAATATATCAAGTTTTAATTTTCAAACTTGCTTTTATTTCTTCTTACCAATTTTAATATATCGCACAAACGCAACTGATATTTGCTTTTTATTTTTTATTTTTTATTAATTATGCATTTGTCTATATTGTCAACACACTTATCATATTTTGTTGCAATACTTTTAGTATCTGTTAACAAGTTTCGATATTTATTTTCTAGTTTTTCGATACGTTCAATTACTTGTCATTTATGTACACCATTTATAATATTATCTAATATTTATTTCTTTATATCTTAAACGCGCTTGTTATTGCTTGATGTCTTGAATGTCCTTGAACGGTACCCAACTATTAAAGTCATCATTATAGCTCTTCCACTTAATCAAAGCTTGTTTCTTTTTATAATCACGTCGTATAACTTTTTCAATTATAAATACTTCTTGATCACTTTTATCATTTCTAATTCGTAAAAGCTTCCGTCAATCTTTTGAGTGTTTAAATCTTTTATTTTTTATGTCACAGGATTTGTGTTTTGAATTTCATCAATAACAAAAAAAAATTCAGTCCAATTTGGAGTATAACCTTCCTCAAACGTTCTTTTATATTTGCTGATTCTAACCTTGTCTCCAATTTTAAACTTAGGAAAATATTTATTATTACACCTCTCCTACATTCTGTCCCTTACTTGCTTCAATAGGTGTCATTTTAATACTACGATGTTTTGTATTATTATACTGATCAGCCCTTGCCTGTAGCACAACTAAATATGTATTTGTATTGGTTGCTGTAAAGTATTTCCACATCCTCTCTTTTAATGTTTGGTTAAACCGTTCAATTACTACAGCTTTTCCGAAATTAAACGTGGGATACATTTTAATATTGTTATCATCAATAATTTGTTTAAATGTCTTGCTATAATATTCTACACCCTGGTCTACCCAAAGAAATTTACATTGTCTTCCCGTGCTTATGATCTTTTGGAAAGCTTTAGTAATTTCTATACCAATTTTATTCGGAACTGGAATAACCCAAGCAAATTTACTAAATACATCAATAACAGTGAGCAGGTATTTAACACCTTTATTATGTTTTGAAAATGATTGCATATTAACTAAATCAGCTGACCATATTTTATCAATTTCATAATAAATACTGATAAAGGTGATCCTTTGGGAGCAACAAACACAATTAAGAGAATAAAGCAGCAGACTCGGTTTTATTAAGTCTGTTCATGAGAAGTAATGAAAGAAGCAACACCTCTCACGCCCCTAGCACCGGCTTAAGCGGTATTTTACTTCAAAACCACCTATATTGGGCTCGTTGGTCTCAAAGGACCAGTAAAAATAACACTACTGATTCGTAGCACGGGTAGACTTTTTACAGCCGCCACACTGCACTAAACGAACGCTAGAGTGAATGTTAATAAATACTGATAAAGGTGATCCTTTTGGAGCAACAGACACATAAATTGAGTAAACTTTCTTCGTAGGGGTTTATGAAGTTCACCGGTTAACTTATCAGTCCATCTCAACGCCTTTTCTTGTGTTTTAATGCTCCAAGACCAAGTTTTTATTTAGTAATAATTACGGGCTTGACTATCAAATTCTTAACGATTTTTTCTCCAAGTGATTTAGACTGACTAGTTTTTAAACCAGCCAACATGTTTTTATTGCACATTGATTTATTACTAGGACTTTCTTCATAACAGTTATAATAGCATCTAACTGATTTGATGGTTCTCCGCTATCAAGTGGATTACCCAGACCGCAATATTTATAACCAAGAAGTGTTCGCCCCTTTTTAGGCAACAGAGGGAGCCAAGCTGTATGAATATCAATACTTCCACGTTGTGTACTTTTAACAAATTGTGTTTTGGTAATTCTACAAGAAGCGCATGTCGCTGTAACTTTCTTCTACCATTTTTTGCTTGAATACACTGAGGCTTGACATTGTCTGTAATCATCTGTTCTTTAACGCAGTAACTCATATATAAAATATGATTAGATAAAATATGATTTTATGATGTTTTCATTTTCTATAGGTTTGTAAGGTAAAGAATATTGTACACACTGTTTCCTTCATGTAACTTTTAAATAAAGAACAAGCAAAACTACTCGCATAGGACACTTGTTTAATCTTGATACTGAATAGTGTTTCATGTCGGGTATGTACGTTAAAACTTCTTTTGGTGGACTCCGGATCAAACAGATCAGAATAATACTCATTACAGTAACAAGTCGAGTGTGTACCGGATCATCAAGATTGTCAACCCTTTTGTGTTTGTGATGTCTTATTTGGCCTTTTATTGATCTTTAATTTTTTTTGTTTCTGTATGTATTTATGGTTGACTGTAGTCGTCCTTGAATGCTACTTTTCCTGTTCGTTTTTATATCTATATTTGTCAAAGCCAATTAAGGTGTGAAAGTTTGATTCTCTTAAATTAAGTACGAAATTATTATGAATGGTAACTAGGCATATGAAACCTGGTAAATCAAATTCAATTCTTATAGGAACAGCTGAGTCAGCAGTTAAATTACCGTTTACAGTCAATGTTTCTTTTATATAATTATTGATATCAGCATAACTGTAATTTATGGAAAATGATATCTTATCTTTTCCATTGTGATACTTTATCGTTTTGTTATTAAATCCTCGCTAATATTGTACCATGCGTAAGTCATAGAATTAATCGTATCAAGTCCAATAACGTATTGTTTGTTTTTGTCTCATATCTTGGTCTGTCAAATACAGTTGTAAAATTAATCGGTATGTTAGAATTATTAATTAATGCAGCTCTTTCTGACGATAATACACATTTTGTTCCATTTAATAGAGGTTAGATTAAATGAAATGCTTAAGTAGCTTTAAGTTCCATTATAATATAAGTAGATACAAATTAACTACCTTTATAAAACATGTTAATACTTGATTTTTCAAAATTAAAAACTCGAGTAGTGTCACTTTATATGGTTATACTTAAAACAAAGTCATTTTCTCCTACAAGAAATAGTCCAAATGTTTCTTTTATTGTTCGTTTGTCATTTTCTAATTTCGGATGTAAGAACCTAGACTGAAATATATTACTAATATTAAAATATTCTACGTCCTCTTCTGAATAAGTAAAGTCTATTTCATATATATAACGTCCGGATTTTGCAATGGATAGATCATGATATATACTCGTAGCAAAATATTTTCCAGTATTTATAAATGGATTGGCTACAAGAGTAAACGCTTCAATAAAAGTATTGCGAATGGTTCTTTCAAGTGGTTTTCGTGTCGGGTACGATGCATAACCAACGTTATCTCGCATAATACTTATTCCATCTATTGTTCCTTCAAACATTGTAATCCGACTTGCATTGTCTACTTTTACTTTCAACTCATCAATTATCCCAAGTGCTGTGTGGCGACTACCAGACTTTTGATTATACTCTTATACGAAAATTTCATTATCAAAAACTCTACTTCTTTCATCCATCCATGCTCTAATTCGTCATGACGCATCAGCAATAGCAGTTTCTAATTCATTATTGTCAACCATTTGCCTCTTAATTTCTTTGTACCCTTTTCTAATACCATCAACGCCAGTGCTTATTTGCTCATTGAATTTTATATAATCATGTTCTAATGCACTTTTAAGAATAGTTATTTCGTTATAAAAAGCCCTGTTTCTTTCATCCTGGGTTGTCCTTATTTGTCTTGAAACCTCATTAATAGCAGTTTCTAGTTTATTATTGTCCACCATTGTGTTCAAAGTAGCCTCCAGCGTCTTGCTGTCAACCATTCGTTTTTGGATGTCATTAAACTCTTTGTTGATATCGTCCAAGTTAGTATTTATCTGCTCATTTAATTGTTTAATTTGAGATTTCACTATCAAAAGCAATTCTCATTTGTCTTGAAGTATCAGCAATAGCAGCTTCAAGCTCATTATTGTCCACCATTTGTTGATTGAGTTTTCGAATTCGCTCGTTAATACTTTCAACATCAACTTGTAATTTTTCACCTAACATTTTACTTTTAAACCATTTTGAATATCAATTATTTTCTCACGGTTTGTTTATAATTGCTTTTGTATTTGGCTTGTTTTGTCATCGACACCTGTTGTCAAATGTTTCATAATTTCTGGATTTTTTTCATTATTAAAATCGTCTATAATATTTCTTATTCTTCTTAAGGTAAGTTGTTTTGTTGCTACATCATCTGCTGGATTATCAACATTGACATTTTTTTTTTGTCCATGCTAAGATCACGTTTTAAAACGTTTTCCTGATATTTACCCTTGTGAAGCTAATGAACCAGATGTTTTTGTTTTACATACTCAGACAGCACACAATACCAAATTTTGTAATATTAACACTGCCTGATCTAGCTTTCCCGCTTCCAATATCATTAAAAAGTCCCATTATAAGTAACCATGGTCTTATGGGAGTAAACTCAACAACTCCAATCAATGATTTAGGGTTCTTTATATACGGATATTATAAAGCCAGCAATATATACAAACATCACATCAAACAATTACAACATGAATGACATTGCAGCCATTACAGAAATACATTATCTACAAACGCGGCAATTTCATTACTATACCAAACAATCGAGAACCCACCAGACAAATCCATATTTAGGTTTTGCAACCTCATATATACCAAGAATCTAATAGCTGTAGAATATATAAAACTACTTTCTCAATCAGACCTTTACAAGTCTAGATTACTATTAAAACATATGTTAATACATCCCTGTACTGACATCAGGTGTTTCTCTTAGACAAGAAAGGCAAAGACTGAGTTAGTTAGAGTTATCATGCTATGCAGTGTTAGGGGTGACCTAAGTTAGATTTCACTCACTTACTCCTGTCAACCAAGCTGTATTTGTACAATAACTAGTTCAAGACATACATGACAACCGTATACAATATAAATAATACATTGACCTCATGATAAATGGTCTCATTAACTTTTACAGTTATTACTCAGTACTGTGAACATAGCCAGTTATCTACCTGTGGAATAAGGGACATAAATATGAGTACGCATACTACAGAGAACTATAGTAGTTGTCTCCCTTGAACTACTTATTAAAGGCACGGTTACATATATAATATGATTAGATTACATTTCGCCTATGAAGTTACGCTTCGCTAACTTCCTCGGACGATCCAAATACAGAAAATCATACTGTTTGTCAGTTGCTTTTTAATACTGATATTTGTTAACATCTTGTTCATTAGAAAGCATACTCAGCTTAAGATTAACTGGAGTTGCGAAGAAAATATAATGAGAACAGTTTAAGCGCATGTCTTTGGGAGTTTTGTAATAAGATTGCGATAAATAAATTACGCAACATTTTTTATGTCTGCCTTGGATAAAATAATTGATAATATCATTTTGGTTATGCTCACAAACATCAAAAATGACTATCGTTTGAATATCATAGTCTAAATCATTCACAGGGCTAACTTCATCATGTGAACATTCTAATTTTATTATCCTTTGCTATTTGTTCAAGTTTTTGTGATAAAACTTTATACTTTGACTGCTCCAAGTGTTAAGCAAACAAGTAACTCTTGTCTTAATACAAGAAGGTTTTAGCAACATATGAACTAACATATTTGTTTTACTGCATCCTGAATTACCACAAATTAGCATTTTAAAACAACAGGTTGGCATAAAGTTCCATATCTGTTTGAAATTACCGTTTTCTGTCTTCATGTCATAGTTTGGAATTTCCATTATAATTATACTTGGATAATATTAATTATCTAACCTACTAGTATAATGTTTAAATTTTATTGCGGAATAAAAACAATCCCATTTGGAAAAAGATTAGGAACAGAAGAAGATTGTTTTAAAGATAATCAAGTAAGATATTAAACATGGTAAAGTAACTAAACCTTTATCAAAACCAACAGAAGGAAAGGCTCGATGGGCAGCAAAAACGCCGGGAAGCATAAAAGGAACCAACAATGTAGCCATCCAATTTTATCTCATTGAAACAGAGGGAGAATTAAATGGTTTAAGAAAGCAACTAGCCAACAAAACAATAACAGAAGAAGAAAAGAAAACGTTTAGGGCTAGAATAGCACGCGCGGTAAAACAAAGATCATCAAATCAAATATTGCTAAATTAGAAAAAGCAGTCATGGCACCAGTTAAGAACCCAGCCAAGAAAACAACCAAGAAAAACAAATCATGCATGTTTGCAACCAATATATTTTATCTTAACTTATCTTAACTTATGTTATTTTATCTAACCTTATAGTATATATTTCTTTGTTAAAGTGGAAAGAATTAGCATATAAAATGCAAATATCAAATAATCTTGTTAAAGAATACGAAAATAAAGTTATTCAGAAAAGACTAGAAAAAAGGAGCTAGTCGTGTATTATACAAAGAAGTATTTAAACCTGTAACTAGCGAAATAAAAGAACAGTCGAAACAGTTAACTAAGCAGTTGTCTACCCTTCCAGAAATAAATCAACAGTTAGCTACTAGCTATAGGCGATGAAGTACAAGAGTATTACAAATATTAAGGATCGCCCCAGTTTTTTTTCGGAGAATCTGATAAATCAAATTCAGATATAGAATATAAGACAGTAATTAGGGGCAATTTGGATGCTGATATTAATACAGTTATGATGGAGGTACGTGACTTACCATCGGAGCTAGTTATAAGAGGACGTGATTTAGAAAACGAATTTGAGGATGTTTCTGATATAATCGCTGGAATTGGACATGACAAAGCTGCCCTAACTAAACGAATAAAAACGAAACAGACCCATTGCAAATATAATCATATAAATTGGACAGAGATTTTCTAGAAAAAAAATCAAGCTATTTGAATAAGTACGGAATTATAATTCAGGCAATGATTACAAATATTGAAGTCTATTCGGTTGAAGGAATACAACAACAACGACATCCTATAAAGTCAGCAAAGACGGCCACTATGGTATGTTACAAATTGATTTGGCTGAGCTTGCTGGCCATCACAAACTAATTGCAAGGAGAAACAATTGTATTAAATCAGAATGTAGTGTCACATTACAGTTTTATTTTAACTTCTCATATGCTTATTTTATCATTTTAACTGAAAACGGTATATGCACATGTGATAGCCTTGTGGGTAAACTGTTACTGGTCAAGCGTACACACTCTATTGAATAGACCTTTTGTTATATTGTGTAACGACTACTCACATGAAGGTTTTGGTCAGTTTGGTTTGCACATTTATAGAGAACAGACGTGCTCATAAATTAGCTGTATATTTTAGTATACCGCATGTAGAACTTATCTGCAGATACTAGACGACCAGTAGACTTCTGGGGTAAGTTATATTTACGCATTCTTATATTTTAAATACTATTAAACGCTTGCAGTCTGAGTGTAGTAATAACGTGAGCATTTATATTGTGTATTTTAACTGTGTTAACTTAACATGTACGATACCTAGACTTATTGTGTAATTACACGTGTCTAGCCAAGTAAAATGGTTATTTAACAGAGTATATGTTGCTGTAATGTATGGTGGTCACATAGGGTCATTCTTGGGTTATGGTAAATGTGCATAGGCGGAGTTGTTGAATAAGTATACGGGCGTTACAGTATTGGCTTACTGGCTGGGTTCAGTAATCGGAGCTTTATGTGTTCGAGGGATAACGTATGGGTTATTTATTATGTACATACTCTTGTCAGGTGGCAGTGACGGGCTAGCGTTGAAATAGAGGGCTATGCCAACATGAAGGTTGAAGCATCGAGACAATGTGCGTACGGGGTACAGAAATGGTAGATAAATCGGAGCAGAGGGTACATGGTGTAGACGAGGACAAACAGTAGGATTTTCCACGTCGGAGCGGACGAATGGTGATGGGCCTGAAGTCGGAGACAAGTGGACGTTGAATGAAATGTGTTGTGAAACAACGTCGGAGTTAGATAAGTCAAACATTTAACAATTGACCCAGTAATGAGAATGAACAGTAACTACAAGTAGAAGCAACAGCATCAAAGAACATTATAAGTTAATCTTATTAAATCTTGGTTAGACTTGATTTGATCATATACATATTAAAATTTGTAAAAGTGTTCATGTACTTTCGTCAATCCTTACCCCACTCATCCATCCTGTGACATTGGTGTCAGAAGTGGGATTGACATCTATATATTTTACACTTAAGAGGTATTTGATTATTTAATCATATTGGATTGTGACTTGTGTTTTCTAATTGTTTTGATATGTTTTGTATATCTATAAATATGTATTGTAGATGTGTGTGGTCATTGAAGAAGTATTTGTTGATGAAGTCGGACGTGCAAGTGTACCCACCGGTCTAATGTATATCGTGCCCCAGAAGTCAAATGGTTGTGGTGGTCGTCATTGCTAGTATCGGCAGAGGGTGAGTGTGAGGGCTAAAAACAATAAGTGTTTCTTAAAGTTAAATTCATTAGAGCAGATATGTAGGCACGCCACTGTTGAGACTATGGTTAGAGTTTTTACGCTTGCTAATTGTAACAGTTGGTAAAAATAAGGTTGAATATACTGTAAAGGGATTTGTTGAACTAATCACAATGGCCAGTTTAAATGATTTGATTCAGCAAGGAAGGCCTTTAGGGTATGAAGGGGCAGATTTAAAAGACCTCCTAAGAGAACAGCAAAACCAATTACGGGACGAACGCGTGGCGTTACGTCAACAAGAAAAAGAGGAACGTGAGTATCAGTTAGCGAAATAAAGGGTAAGTTTAGAGAAGGCAAAGCTGAACATGAAATCAAGATGAAACAATTAGAGAATGAACAACAGTTGCAGCTGGAAAAGGTAAGAATAGAGCAAGAAAAGGCTGAGCATGAAATTAAGATGAAACATATAGAACATGCACACCAGTTAGAGGTTTTAGAGAAGCAGGCAGAGTTAAAGGAAAAAACACCGTTGGTATATTCTCCAGACAAATACCTCCATAATCAAAAAGGTCCAAAGATTCCTCCCTTTGATGACGGTCGAGACGAAATCGACAGTTATTTGAAAAGGTTTGAACTATATGCAACGGCACAACGATGGAAAGAAGATACATGGGCTACCAACTTAGGTGCTCTTCTGAAAGGTAAGGCTTTAGAAGTGTATGCGCTGATGCCAGTAGAGAAAGCTCTAGACTATGAAAGTTTGAAAACCGCTTTATTGAAACGGTATGATTTGACAGAAGACGGTTTTAAACGAAAGTTTCGGTCAAGTGCACCGGAAGTTGGTGAAACGTTTACCCAGTTCTCTGTACGGTTGAGTAGCTATTTCAGAAGGTAGTTGGACATTGCGAAACTGGAACACACATTCGAAGCATTGTATGGTTTAATGGTGAAAGACCAATTTATTCATATCTGTAATACAGACTTAACAATGTTTTTATTAGAACGGCAACCTAAAATTCTAGAGGATATGGCGTCGTTGGCAGATAAGTACAGAGAAGCAAGGTTTATTGGTGCATCGAACTTAACAGCTAAGTAAAACAAACATACTAGAAGTGTTAGTCACGAAAGAGAAATTAGCATGCAAAGAAAACCAGATATAGCTAAAAGGGCTGATAGACCACAGGCAGGTCTTCAGAGAAGGTGCTATAAATGTGGAAGATTAGGTCACATAGCAGAGGAATGTCCACCTAGAGAAAGGGTAGGTGGTGCTGTTGAGGCGAGTGAAGGGTCAAGAGACAAATCTAGGAGTAGCTCACCCCACAGAAGAGTACGATTTGATAAATAAGCAAATCAGAGAGGTATAGGCAATAAAGATTATAATCGAGACGGAGGTAATACGCCAAAGGTATGTAATGTAATGCTTGCACTTCATTTCAGGATAGTGTAAGAAATGTTGTTTCATCAAACAAATTACCAGAGGTCACGTCAACAGTTGAGTATAAGGTGGCTTCATCGATGCCGGTGGCACAAGGTAGGTTAGGCGCAGAGGTCATATCGGTATTACGAGATACGGGTTGTAGCGGGGTAGTTGTTAGGAAACGTTTAGTGCCAGAAAATTGTTTCTTAGATCAAGTTCACTAGATATTGTTGGCAGATGGAACCAAGATAGATGCCCAGATGGCAACTATTGTAGTTGATACACATATCTAAGTGGGACTGTAGATGCCTGGTGTTTAGAGGCTCCAATTTACGACCTTATGATAGGTAATGTAAGAGAGGCACGTGACCCAGATAAACCAGATCCAGATTGGAAAATGGTAAACGCTGTAGAAACCAGACAGCAACTAAAGAATAAAGGTAAGCCATATTCTAGATTGAGAGTGCCTAAAATCGTCAAAGACGAGATTTCCCCTTAAGACATCAAAACTGCCCAGCAAGAAGATATAACACTGGCTAAGATTAGAAGTGTAGTAGAGAGTGGTGACAATACGTCAGATAACGGTAAGGCGAGATTTTATAGTAAACACGGCATTATCTATCGAGAGTTTAAGTCACCAACCATAGAACAGGGCAATGTGTATGTTCAGGTAGTAGTGCCTAAGAAATATAGAAATATAGTTATGAAATTGGCACATGAATCTATAATTGCAGGGCATTTGGCCACAAGGAAAACGGTGTTGAGAGTTTTGTCCGAGTTCTATTGGCCAGGAGTCCAAGCTGATACAAAGCGATACTGCCAGTTATGTGATATATGTCAGCGGACTACACTAAAAGGTAATACTACGAAAGTACCGTTGGAGAAAATGCCCCTCATAGACGAACCGTTCAAAAGGGTAGCGGTTGATCTGGTTGGCCCAATCCATCCTATAACCGACAAAGGGAATCGATACATTCTTACATTAGTAGATTATGCCACTCGCTATCCCGAAGCTATAGCACTACCCAGCATTGAGACTGAGCGAGTTGCCGAGGCTTTGGTCGATATCTTTTGCAGACTAGGAGTACCCAGAGAAATGTTGACAGATATGGGGGCACAGTTTACGTCATCCCTGATGTCCGAGGTAAGTAGATTGATTTCTTTAAAGCAGCTGACTACGACTCCTTATCACCCCATGTGCAATGGTCTCGTAGAAAGGTTTCATGCTACATTGAAGCAAATGTTGAAACGAATGTGCAACGAACGGCCGAGGGACTGGGACAAGTTCATAAATGCAGCCCTATTTGCTTTCAGAGAAGTACCTCAAGAAAGTTTCTGCTTTTCTCCCTTTGAATTGATTTATGGTTGGCCGGTACGAGGACCAATGTCCATTCTCAAAGAACTTTGGACCAAGGAAATCGCTGATCCTCAGGTAAAGTCTACGTACCAGTACGTGATTGATCTTCGAGAGAAACTAGAATTGACATGTCAGTTGGCAAAGGAAAATTTAGAGAAAGCATCCAAGAGATATAAAACCTATTAAAACAAGAAGGCGAAAAACAGAGAAATGAAGGTAGGTGAAAAAGTCTTGGTTCTCTTACCAACAGACGCAAACAAGCTACTCATGCATTGGAAACGTCCGTACTCGATTATAGACAAGGTAGGGAGAGTTGACTATAGGATCGAAGTAAAAGGTAAGATAAAAACATTCCATGCAAATTTATTGAAAAGGTATGTGGAGAGGGAGAGAGAGATAGGTCAGGCAAGCGTAGCAGTGGTAGATCTGGAAACAGAAGAAATCGATGCGCAAAGTGAAATGGTTGAACCACCTACAGTAACAAGAAAAGAATGGCCAGAGAATATGGACTTTAATGAAGCATTAACGGTAGAGCAGCACAAGCAGGTAAAAGATGTGTTGCATGAATTCGACGATGTTTTGTCTGATGTTCCGGGACTGACGAATATTATACAACATAAAATCCACACAGTGTCGAAAACTCCCGTCAGAGTTATGCCGTATCCTTTACCATTCTCAATGGTGAATGTGGTTAACACTGAAGTATCCCAGATGCTTCAACAAGGGTTTATAGAACCCTCTTATAGTCCTTATTGTTCCCCTACTGTACTCATAAGGAAAAAAGACGGTACAAATAGATTTTGTAACGACTTGAGAGCGATAAACCGCCTCACAGTCTTTGATTCGGAACCAATGCCCAATGCAGAGCAAATGTTTGCAAAATTAGCAGGACATAAATATTTTATCCGGTTAGATTTATCTAAAGGCTACTGGCAGGTACCTTTAGAAGAGACGTCGAAGGCCAAAACGGCTTTCCAAAGTCCACTGGGATTGTTCCATTTCTTAGTAATGCCGTTTGGCTTAGTTACGGCGCCTGCTACGTTTAGTAGGATGATGAGGAACGTTCTCAAAGGTATGGAAAATATAGACAACTTCATAGACGACATTATTATCTTTACCATGACATTGGAGCAACATATGGATGTTTTACGTGAGTTCTTAACTAGGTTACGAGAGGCTAAGCTAACGGCTAAACCAAGTAAGTGTGACATAGCGTATGAGCGTATCGAGTGCTTTGGACACTACTTGGGCGATGAAAGGCTGACGCCACATCCAGATAAGGTAAAGGTGATCCAGGAGGCAGAAAGACCGCGGACCAAAAGACAAGTAAGATCTTTTTTGGGATTAGTAGGCTTTTATAGGAAGTTTGTGCCAAATTTCTCTCATATCGCTCTACCCTTGACCGACCTTACTAGAAAAGGCGAACCTAATCAAGTAAAGTGGAGCCCAGCACATGAACTTGCGTTTATGTCGCTGAAGAAGGCACTTACAGTTAGTCCGATTTTGAAACTGCGAAACATGTCAGAACCATTCGTCTTGCAAACTGATGCGTCAGATAGAGGTATTGGTGCAGTTCTTTGTCAAGATGAATCGGGTATCAAGTTTCCGGTAGCTTATGCAAGCAGAAAGCTGAAGAAAAATGAAGTGAACTATGCCACCATCGAAAAGGAGTGTTTGGCAATTGTTTGGGCAGTACAGAAGTTTTACAGGTACTTACATCGTCAGGAATTTGTGTTAGAGACAGACCACCAGCCTTTAATGTATCTAATAAAGGCCAAGGTAGCAAATCCAAGGTTGATGAGGTGGGCCTTGATATTACAGCCATTCAGAATAAGGATTGTAGCTATAAAAGGCAGCGAAAATGTAGGTGCTGATTACCTTAGTAGAATCTAGGGAAATGGTAATGTGTGTACAAAGTACTACGTACTTCATTCAAAGGGGAGGTAATGTCACATTACAGTTTTATTTTAACTTCTCATATGCTTATTTTATCATTTTAACTGAAAACGGTATATGCCCATGTGATAGCCTTGTGGGTAAACTGTTACTGGTCAAGCGTACACACTCTATTGAATAGGCCTTTTGTTATATTGTGTAACGACTACTCACATGAAGGTTTTGGTCAGTTTGGTTTGCACATTTATAGAGAACAGACGTGCTCATAAATTAGCTGTATATTTTAGTATACCGCATGTAGAACTTATCTGCAGATACTAGACGACCAGTAGACTTCTGAGGTAAGTTATATTTACGCATTCTCATATTTTAAATACTATTAAACGAACGCTTGCAGTCTGAGTGTAGTAATAACGTGAGCAATTATATTGTGTATTTTAATTGTGTTAACTTAACATGTACGATACCTCGACTTATTGTGTAATTACACGTGTCTAACCAAGTAAAATGGTTATTTAACAGAGTATATGTTGCTGTAATGTATGGTGGTAACATAGGGTCATTCTTGGGTCATGATAAATGTGCATAGGCGGAGTTGTTGAATAAGTATACGGGCGTTACAGTATTGGCTTACTGGCTGGGTTCAGTAATCGGAGCTTTATGTGTTCGAGGGATAACGTATGGGTTATATATTATGTACATACTCTTGTCAGGTGGCAGTGACGGGCTAGCGTTGAAATAGAGGGCTATGCCGACATGAGGGTTGAAACATCGAAACAATGTGCGTACGGGGTACAGAAATGGTAGATAAATCGGAGCAGAGGGTACATGGTATAGACGAGGACAAAAGGTGGGATTTTCCACGTCGGAGCGGACGAATGGTGATGGGCCTGAAGTCGGAGACAAATGGACGTTGAGTGAAATGTGTTGTGAAACAACGTCGGAAATAGATAAGAAACACATTTAACAATTGACCCAGTAATGAGAATGAACAGTGACTACACGCAGTAGCAACAGCATCAAAGAACATTATAAGTTAATCTTATTAAAGTTTGGTTAGACTTGATTTGATCATATACATATTAAAATTTGTAAAATTGTTCATGTACTTTCGTCAATCCTTACCCCACTCATCCATCCTGTGACATGTAGACAGTAATTTTATTGAGTTGATAACAAAGCGTTGCAATAATAAAGAAACATACTCAAAGCTGTCTCAAATTGTATTTAAAAAACTGACAGAATTATCTGGTTTGCCAATTCATAAATATTCTTCAAAGTTCAAGAAGATTTAAGAAGGTTGCGCTGATATTGAATATTACAACAGTCCTGGTGATTTGGTTAATGATCTAGAGTTTCTTTAGTTAGTTTGTCGGGATGTGGACCTTATTGTTAGAGAATTCCTTTTGATGTGATGTAGTTGTGTTTACACTGTCTTGTCTATTTGGGAGCTGAAAACAGGAAAATAGCGAGGATTGTGCCCATATAAAATCGCTTCAAGCTAACCAGTAGGCCTTATTGCCTACTGACCGTTCCAAGTCGGTAACACTGTCTTCACCACCCTTTCTGTTGTTTTTAGTCTCTTTCGTTGTATTATCAAGTCCTTGTTTGCAGTACAGTGTCTTCAACGACCAAATAAACAAGACTACATCCCATCAAAAGGAAATCTCTAACAATCAAAAAAAGTATGATAATGGACCTTTGGAAACGGCCGAGCACGACACATACGAAATATTGCAGTCTCGGTTTGATTGAGACTGTTCATGAGCGGTAGTGAAATATGCTGGCTACCGCCCACGCCCATTAGCCCCGGGTTGAGCAGAACTCCATATTCATAAAATCAATAGTACACAATTTGAACCATCCCGAAGATGGCATGCATACGGCGGTGGACATGGAGTTATTTGCTTCCCCATGTCGTACGGCGTATGGTCCCAGTATCTAATAAAATTAAATGCCCCGAAGAGCGAAATAAACATAATGGAATTTAGTTGGGAGCAGCGGTTATGAAGCCTGCGTATCACAAGGAACAGCCAAAAGACTAAATTAAAAAGCAGACAACATATCCTATAAGTGGTTAAACAATACCCAGAGCCTTTTATCGGCCGGAGTAGTGGAACCACCGAATCAAAAATTAAATAAGAAAACAAAAGAAATTGAAAATGTACCACCGATAACTAAATATAAGTATCGGGCTCAGCGATCTCCAAAGATCGAATGAATAACAGTAATATAAGTCCACATCCGGAGAAACTAACTAAAGAAATATATACAAAATAATAAACATCTCAGGAGGTATCCAGAATCGTACTGAACAACCATAATAGTTGCAGCTAAAGAGAAAACCAATCTAGGGTACGACCAGAAAACCCAAGGGACGAAAGCTCACGCACCCACCTCCCTTAGTTGGGGTTTCAGTAGGTGCAATCATAGAGTCTCAAGAGGTAGTCCAGTCATCACACAAGTGAAAAGTGAAGCGTAATGACTGATTGTAGAGAGGTCAATCACTAAACATGCAGTGCGCTGTAAAACCAAAGGGTTATATCCTTTTCTGTCGAACTTCCTGATTAAATTTGTAAAGCGGTCAGGAAACCCTTCAGACCCTTTTAACTTTCGAAGTTTATAGACGACATCTCCATAAAATGAGGGTTGTGATATGCCTAGTCGCAGAAGTGTTTTAAGGTTGGTGTTGTACTTTTCCAGCAGGCCCTCGTTGCGGCGGTAGAATTTAGAGAAAAATCTACGTAGTTTGTGATAACGAAAACCCTGTTGAAGAAGTTTACTTGTAATAACTTGATTTCGACCATTGAAGTCTATAACATCATTACGCGCTCTAGCAAATCGAATGAGCTGGGAGATATACCCCCCTATGAGGTAGCACGAGGTACATCTCCATCCAGGTGTGGATAGTTTTTTGATTGAATTGGATTTTATAGTCGCACCAACAGCTAAGGTCATATGGCAAATTTCCAGCTTCCATTGGTGGAGGAAGACCCCAGTTGCCCCACCGGGCAATTTTGGTGCACGGGCGGGCACCTGGGTAGAACCACCGATGTTCCGCAAGCCAGCTGGATAGCTTCCTCACATAAAGATTCCTAGGCCCCTGAGGGATCGAACCTACAGCGGTGAGGGGCAAGTGATTTCAAGTCAGAGACGTTAACCACTCGGCCACGGACGCCCCAGGTGTGGATAGTTAACGATGTTAAAATTGAAATCATCTCTCTTATCATAGATTTTAGTATGAATACAATCATTTGATATCGAGAGATGAAGATCGAGAAATGCTGCTACTGTATCCGAACAGTTGGCTTTATTCAACGTGAGCTCTGGTGGATAAATGTTATTAATCATATGAGCAAAAAATGGATTGTCAATATTGAGTATGTCATCAAGATACCGAGAAGTATTATTAAAGGAATCAATAATTTCACCCTGGCTAGCAGGTGTCAAACTCAACATAAAATCTCTTTCATAGCAGTACAAAAACAAATCTGCAACAAGTGCGCAAATTATACTTATCAATGGGGGCGTTAGTAAAGAAAGCCCTGACATTATTACAAGCTAGAAAAGTTGTACCTTCTCTAGTAAATGTCTTCTGAATAAGCTGAAGCAATTTTTCTTTGATAAAATTATGTGGTAGTGTAGTATACATTGGTAGAAAAGTCGTAGGTGCTTATAGAAGAGGCATGAAAATGCTTACACCGTAGTTTGTCAAGAGCTTCTCCAGAGTTTTGATATATTGGTCGTGGTACATGAACTAGAATTAGCGATAAAACGTGCTTTGTAAGGAATTTTGTGAAGTTAAGGTATCCAGTACATTGTAGGGAGCTTCGTCTGCTTACTAATTACAGAAACCTTTATAGTCTCCATAAAGGTCACATGCTGGGAAACAATGTCCGTCTCCAGCAGAGGTGTAGTTAGATAAGCAGAAGTGCTCGCTAGCTCAGCATTCAAAGTATTGAAATAATGTAGTCGTAAGACAATAATTATATTGTTGGAAGCTTTGTCTGCTGGAACTAGAGCAAATTTAGTATGTAAATTCTGAATACCCTTCTTAAGGTGTCGTAAATTGTAAGTAGAAGGTCGTGGAAGCAGGGATGGATTTGATTCGTAAAATAAATACGTAATTCAACGATTTCTGAAATAGTTTTCATCCAAGCAATAAGTGCATGTTTATCTGCTTTTTCTCGCTTACACCACTTTGTACAGAAATCCGTTAAAGAACCCGCAATTTCATTGCGACAGGCATTAAAATCAATATCAGATGGAGGCGATACTTAGGCCCTTTGGCAATTAAATGGTTAATTTTGAAGATACGAGCAGAAATGATAAAGAACTAGTAGTTTTTGCAAACTTGAAGGATTTGACTAAAATAATTATATCCAAGGCGAAACAATTAGAATTGCTGTGGAAAATAAAAAGGATTGACATAAAAACTTAAAACAATTTACGCCATAAAATAATCTCATTGGCAACTAATGTTATAATACATTAAGATTCTTTCATTTATCATTACACCATGTTGTTAGAAAAGGGAATTGATATTATTATTTATGCAGGTTAAAATTAATTAAAATAATGAATTTAGGCTTAAAGAATATTTTCTATATACTATTATACAAGAGTGTCAAAGAAATTGAAAATTCCCCGAAACAATATAGTAAGGTTTTCTTTGTGGGCATTGTAAATAGAATAGATCCACTCGTTGAGCTTCACCGGACGCGAAAATAGTCACGGAATTCCTCAAGATGGAATTAGTACAAACGTTTGGCTTTAAAATGAGTGTTGATTTGAAAATTACTTTCGTTAAATCAGCTGGTGTAGTTTCATACAAAACAGCTTATTTTACAGTTTATTTTGATAATAACAAAAAGGTTATTGGTAAAATGAAAGACGAAGCTTGTGGTGTAATAATCGTAAAGTTTGTTTGATTGAGAAGCAAATCTTACATTATGGCTAATAATACTGGAAAAAAAGGCAAATATGTCAAAAATGTGTTGTCAACAAACAAATAACACATGGTAACTACAAAAACATTTTATTTACAGCAGCGGAAGCTCACCATGAAATGATATTATCAGATCTAACAAACACAAGCTGAACTGCTATGAAATTAATAAAAAAGTGTGTCTGCATATGATGACAAAAGGTGTTTTACTATTACATATTAGACAATGGCCAAGGTGTTTTACTATTATATATTAGACAATGGCCAAGGTGTTTTACTATTACATATTAGACAATGGCCAAGGTGTTTTACTATTACATATTAGACAATGGCCAAGGTGTTTTACTATTACATATTAGACAATGGCCAAGGTGTTTTACTATTATATATTAGACAATGGCCAAGGTGTTTTACTATTATATATTAGACAATGGCCAAGGTGTTTTACTATTATATATTAGACAATGGCCAAGGTGTTTTACTATTATATATTAGACAATGGCCAAGGTGTTTTACTATTACATATTAGACAATGGCCAAGATAAGCTTGCATATAAATAGTAACGATGATGAGGATGATTGCCCTGTTCCTTCCGACTTTGTGATTTTAACTTGTTTTGCATGCCGCAACACGCCAATTTGCCATATTTTCATGGTGGGGGAGGGTGGGGCTTTGGGGAGGGGGGGGGGGAGAACTGTGCCAGACACCCCACTTTTTATAATACTAGGGAGCATATTAAAACATCACCCCCACAGCAGAATCATCATCAACAACAACAAAGGCAGCAGCAGCGGCAACAACAAAAGCACTAAACTATAGAAATAGCAAAACAATTAGACTCAGTAAAGCCAGCCACTTTATTCTCATTGTCGTGTGTGTTGCTTCAAAAGGATATCCAACGCCTCCTCCTATTTACATTCACACTAGCGTTCGTTAAACTGAAAGGAAAAAGAAACGGATAATGGGTATTTCCGCTGTATATTGTATGTTTAGGCCTGTCCTTTCGGAGAGAAGGTTTAAACAGCACCGAACACACTAATGGTTACCCCTTTAAAGTTTCATTATCGACAGAAGGCGCATTTGGCTCAAGCAGGTGAGGAAACTTAGGCTTTAAACGTTGCTATCTCTTAACATTAAACACAATACTGAAACGGCCTGACTATTTCAAGCGAAACTTCAACATTATATGAATTTCGTGTAACAAAGTATACATTGATTAAAAGGTCTACTACAAGACAAAGTTGTCCTTTCTGTAATTAGCTGTAGCCCCTTTTTGTACAAAACACATTGAGATATATCTGAAATATTACGTGGAATTAGGTGTATATAATAGTGTAGTATAGGCATTTTCTTGATTATGCGTTTCGTTTTCCTTTCAGTATATGTAGATTTATTTTGTTGTTATGGAAAGTAGCTCTTTACGACCCATAGAAATGTGAAACTGGATCGTGGAAATTACAGATAATCTTTATCTAATTATGTGCATTAAATGTAAAGTTATAGGGATTGTCTGACGTAGGGAAGATAAAGGCATTTTTCTGCACAAACATGGCTTCATCTCAGATTGGCCTTGGTTAAATGAGTTTAGCCCCTCAAAATAATTAACTTGCTTAAACATACTGATATCATCAGTTATCAATCGAAGGAAATAGTAAGAAAAGGGCGGTCTTAATTAAGATGTTTGCTTTAAACTATAATAACTTACAACTACTAATTACGAAAACAAGTCTGGAATACACCAATTATTCTTCAAACTATTTTTAGACTTGGGTGCAAGTACTCACATTTCGTTCACAAATATTCCAATGACCTTCAAAGATAAACACTCGTTTGAAGTTGCTATTTATTGGTATTTATCGTATGTATACATAACAGCTTGTTATGAACGACTTTAGGGATAAAAAGCCAAATAAGACATCACAAGCGCAAAAGCGTTATAGAAAAAAAAACTTGTAGAAATATTTGTGATTGAAATTTGCATACTTGGGCTTAAGTCTAAGATGGGTGGTAATTTCTTTGAACTAATAGTCATTGACAAGCAATTGTTATTACATGTCTCTGTTACTGATATTTATAAGCGGAGAGCTGTGTTTCCCGGCTATTCAACTTATTTGACCTTAACCATTAAATTGTGTTTATTTGTATTTGTTCTTTTATAATTTATAATTTAGGTTTATAAAGTAAACAAGGATACCCTAGTTCTAAGAGCAGAGAACAATGTATGGCTACTTCATATGTTCAACATGTAGAAGTCAATGGGAGAGTGCCCGTGTATACATCAAAAGTAAATCGACAGGCTACATAGAGGTATAAAATGATTATATCATGGTAATCAAGTTATTGAATGTATTTAACACACGCACACACAAAGGACAGATTCAGTGATTTTCATTTATCAGTAATTATTAGTGAAGCATTTATAAATTTCTATCATAAATAATTTCATTTTTAAAATCTTTAAATTTAACTATCTGATTGAGAATAAAAGCTGAAGGGGATATATCTTTATTTACACTGCCCCGTTTGTATTGGGATGACAATAGGGTAAGAGTGAGGTTTGGTACATCATAAAAGCTGGTTTAAAGCCCAAGCGGCCTTTTTGCAACTGACCGTTCCAAGGCAGTAGTCCTATTGCCAGTTATTTTATGTTTGCGATTTCATATCTCACCTTTGATTTATCTTTGTAATTATTGTTTGTTTCTAGGAGTGCTTTTGGTTGACTGTGGTCCTTGAATGCTACATTTCCTATACGACGTGTATATCTACTTTGGCACATGACTTTTGTTTAAAGTAGCTTACTAATCGTTTCAGTACTACGGTCAGGCTTGTAAGAAGTGCAATATCATGTGCCAGCCATATAAAGTTGAAGACACAATTTGTTCTCAATGTGGAGGCAAGTCAAAAAAATGTATTTGCAAAAGAGTACGCCATGTTGACCCAAACAAGCCTCATCGAAGTGATCTCTGTGAAAAATGTCAGTCAGGACGACCATGCCAGTATGAGGAATGGCATCAGACATTGCCTCTCCTGCCCGCAGCGCGACAAAACCAAAGTGTAGATGACTGTTGTTGTACCATATTGTAACATGTATATTAGTGTTACGCATGGCTAAGTGACTAAGCATGACACACTGTTTATATCCGGATATCTGTACATGTGTACAGTGCATTTGGGATGTATGTAATTATCGGTGGTAAAGAATCATTTTCTGTTTAAATTCAGTTTACTCAGCTCATGTATTTTAGATTTTTTTTAAACTTTCCAGGCTTGGAGATATATCATATAAGCATACACTCATGCAGAGTGAAATGATTTGGTGCATTTTCCATGCAAAATGTATGACTAAGTTTAACACCTCTCAGAAAAAAAGTACTGACCGAATGAAGTGTGCCTGAAACGAACAAATCATACTGTCACAATAAACTGAGATATGAATATTAACTCTTATATTATAATAAATTTTGGAGACACAATTCAAAATGCAATCTTCAAATTGGTTAACTTGTTAAAGTTTGGTGACCTAGAGATACACTAATGTAAATATTGATTCCAACTAACCTATTAAAATATCGGACACTAATTTCAGTAATTTTGCTATCATACAACTTAAAGGGTAAATCTAAATCAACTAAATAGGCGTTTTAATTTCATTTTAAATTTAGATGATTTACTCAAGTGATTCCATACCCCCTAACCCACTGTATATTAGTGTCAAGTGATTCCATACACCCTAACCGACTGTATATTAGTGTCAAGTGATTCCATACACCCTAACCGACTGTATATTAGTGTCAAGTGATTCCATACACCCTAACCGACTGTATATTAGTGTCAAGTGATTCCATACACCCTAACCCACTGTATATTAGTGTCAAGTGATTCCATACACCCTAACCGACTGTATATTAGTGTCAAGTGATTCCATACCCCCTAACCCACTGTATATTAGTGTCAAGTGATTCCATACACCCTAACCCACTGTATATTAGTGTCAAGTGATTCCATACCCCTAACCCACTGTATATTAGTGTCAAGTGATTCCATACACCCTAACCGACTGTATATTAGTGTCAAGTGATTCCATACCCCTAACCCACTGTATATTAGTGTCAAGTGATTCCATACATCCTAACCGACTGTTTATTAGTGTCAAGTGATTCCGTACCCACTAACCGACTGTATATTAGTGTTACGCATGGCTAAGTATGACATACTGTTTTACCTAGAAATACTGTAAACATGAGTATGCATCAAACATATTATAGAAATGAATAACACATTACGTGGTCCCGCCTTTATTCCAGTAGGCGATGGGACAGCTTATATTATTAGCAGGATTTTATAACGGATATTTCTACAATAAATCACGTTTAAAACATATTTTACTGTTTAAAATTACCTATTAAATATTCTAGTTTTACAATATGCAATGGTTTAAACCGAAATAAGGGTTTATTGCATACCCCAGCCAACCCCGTTTTCGCTTCTTGGAGAAGGGGATGGATGAAAGTTAATACTCGGACCGCGTAATGAACCTATAGGAATATTGACACAGATATTAAGTTTTTACTTTTGACCACAAACTTCACATCACTTGAGGTAACTTAGTGCTAACGATTACAAAACACATTTTGCATCAGTTGAATGTTGAGGTATGCCGAAATATCCGAAATTTGCCACCACCCACCACCCACTAAAATAGGCGCACTGTCTATATTACATAAATGATGTGTTAACACTGGCATTAATCACCATCCAAACAAATGCAAATAAATACAATCATACGCAATGAAGTATATAAAAATGTTACTACTAACTATAGGTACATTTGAATACCCGTTGATAAGATAACCTCACTTTGTAATATATACTGACGGTCAATGAAAACGCACCAGTAGATTATATTGTTGTTAACATTTGGTGTACAGTCTTCAATTAAAGTCACACGGGTAGAAAACAAAAGTCACACATCTGTATGTCCAACCGTTTTACCGTTTCTAGGGAAATCTAAATTTGCTGAGATAGATTAATTTCTCTATTGGTTCGTTTTCATTTACCGTCAGTTTTATTGCAGAGATAGATTAATGTATGAAGTTTGTAAAGCACTCATCTTCCTATTAGATAATACTTTCGTCGGGTCACTTTTTTCACAAACTGTATGCACTACACCTTTCAAACTTTGCTTACAGTTGTATCTTAGGTCGTACATTGCAACATGACAAAGCAAATGTGGCTGTGACCTTGACCCTGGAAGTAACGGGCAGATAACCTTATAATTGTTACCTTTAATTTTTGCGTTCAGGTATGGAACCACCGTTTATAGACAAATTGTTGGTATCCCTTTGGGTACAAACTGTGCACCACTTGTCGCAGATTTGTTTTTATTTTTATTTTGCTATGAAAGAGATTTCATGTTGAGTCTTTCACCAGATACCCAGGCAGATGTTATTGAAGCCTTTAATGACACCTCTCGGTATCTGGATGACATATCGAACATTGACAACCCTTTCTTTCCATATTTATCCTAAAGAACTTCAGCTAAACAAAGCTAATATATCTGATAATAACGCTTTTTTTCTTGATTTAGATCTCTCGATTGAAAATGTTGAAATAATTAGCAAAATCTATGACAAGAGAGATGATTTTAATTTTGACATTGTTAATTATCCCCACTTTGATGGACTATTGTTGTTCGTTGTTTCTGTGTGTGTTTGAGGTTGACCGTCGTCCTTGGATGCTACTTTTCCTGTTCGATTTTTATATCTAATTTTATTAAACCCGCTAACTAACATTATGAATCTTATTTAATTTCAGACCTAAGACATTTTACTATGGCAAATAAAAGAAGCTATTTCGATCACATGTATTTCCCCCCATATATATAATTGAACGGAACCGAACAATTCGATAACGTCGTTCAGTTAGCATTGACTGAATTTCAATGATTTGTAAATCATCAGCAATGGCATCTGCATGGCGAGAGTGCTATAAAGTTGGACAATGACCTAGCAACATTTTGTGTCATACGTCTTATAGATTTTACTAGTTATTTGACCATTTTCTATAGAGAGATGTAAATCAAGAAAAGAAGCAACAGTATCAGGAATGTAAGCTGTGTTGAGATGAAGTTCTTTAAAATAATAGGTATTATTAAAAATAGTAGAAAATAAATGATTCTCAAGTCTCCTTTACCCAAAGGTTACCATTTGGTGATACACAGTTGCATAAAAAGTGCTCTACTCCTTTCGGTTGAAACACATGTTGCACGAGAACTTTAATTTCCCTCTAGAAATTAAAAAAAGACCAAGTCTTGCGTTTTCAAATGTACTGAGTGTATATGAGATATTAAACAAAACACCCTTTTGTGTTTGTGATGTCTTATTTGGCATTGTATTCATCTTTAAATGTGTTCTTTGTTTCTGTATGTGCTTGTGGTTGACTGTCGTCTTTGAATGCTGCTTTTCCCGTTCGATTTTTATATCTATATATATACTTTGATTATATTAATCTTAAATGCATAAAAGTTATTGTAAGTTACGTGTCTGTATAAGCAGCTATCGACACAGGGATAACACCTGGATGACACATGGATAGCACATGGATAACACATGGATAATAAAAAAAGTATATCGCATTGTTTTGTTTTGTATTATTATGTAACATTGGAAAATAGCTCATCGTGCTTCTTTAATTGTATATGTATAAATAATCAGAATTTGCCCTGTAGGACTTCACTGAACCATAAATCGAAATACGAGGATATTTAAAATGTCATTGAAAAGAACAATACATAACATAAGGAGTGGGGAAGACAGGTACCAATGTACGCCTATAAACTGCAGCGGTAAAATCTGGATACATGGCGTTTACGACTTTACCACACAATTCTCCAAAATATTACTGTTACTACAATACCATAACAATACTGATCTAAATTAAGAAAATAAAGCGTCCATTCGAGAAATATTGCAGGTTAAATATACTATAGCGCTATATAAGGCTATTGGGTTTGCGCCTGAAGCAAATGGGAGGGCTTTACGCTTGGTTTACTACCAAATTCAAGCTTGTGAAACATGGCCATAAACCCGTATATAATTAGAGAAAGCTGGTAGCAAACTAAGAGTTAAACCGCGCCCATTAGCTTAAGGTACATTAGCTTTAGCCTTAGATAGAGCTATAGTATAGTTAAGTATGAAATTTGTGAAGTGTCAACACAAATAAAGAAGTTTACTTGTGCAAAATATAAAACAATAATTTAAAAGCAAGTGTAACTTATACATAGTGACAATGCCCACAAAGGAAACATTGACAATACTCGGTGTATAGGTATAACAGGAGTAACAATCAGTAAGTATGCTGTAGGTGTGTATGTAGTGTTTATGTAGTGTTTATGTAGTGTTTATGTTTATGTAGTGTTTATTTAGAGTTTATGTAGAGTTTATATAGTGTTTATATAGTGTTCATAGAGTGTTTATGTAGTGTTCATATAGTGTTTATGTAGTATTTATGTAGTGTTTATTTAGTGTTTTTATAGTGTTTATGAAGTGGTTTTATAGTGTTTATATAGTGCTTATGTAGTGTTTATATAATAGTTTTATATTGTTTATGTAGTGTTTATGTAGTGTTTTTTAGTGTTTATGTAGTGTTAATATAGTGTTTATACAGTATTTATGTAGTGCTTATATAGTGTTTTAATAGTGTTATGTAGTGCTTATATAGTGTTTATGTAGTGTTTATGTAGAGTTTATGTATTGTTTTTAGTGATTATATAGTGTTATGTAGTGTTTATGTAGTGTTTTTGTAGTGTTTATGTAGTATTTATGTAGTGTTTATGTAGTGTTAATGTAGAGTTTATATAATGTTTTTGACTGTTTATATAGTGTTTATATAGTATTTATATAGGTTTTATACAGTTTTTATGTAGTGTTTATGAAGAGTTTATTTAGTGTTTATGTAGTGTTTATGTAGTGTTTATATAGTGATTAGATAGTGTTTTTATAGTGTTTATGTAGTTTTATTTTATGTTTATGTAGTTTTACATAGTGTTTTTGTAGTGTTTCTGTAGTGTTTATATAGTGTTTCTGTAGTGTTTATGTAGTGTTTATGTAGTGTTTATGTAGTGTTTATGTAGTGTTTATGCTGCCCAACATATCTACTCATGTACTCAAATTACAAAATGAGAAATGTATACTACTCCATCATTGAAAGGGTCTGAGTATTGTTTAATCACTCTTAGGGTATGTTGTGTTTATGTAGTGTTTATGTAGTGTTTATGTTGTAATGTTTATGTAGTGTTTATGTAGTGTTTATGTAGTAGTTGTGTAGTGTTTATGTAGTGTTTATGCTGCCCAACATATCGACTCATGTACTCAAATTAAAAAATGAGAAATGTATACTACTCCAGCATTGAAAGGGTCTGAGTATTGTTTAAACACTCTTAGGGTATGTCGTGTTTATGTAGTGATAATGTAGTGTTTATATAGTGTTTATGTAGTGTTTATGTAGTGTTTATGTAGTGTTTATGTAGTGTTTATGTAGTATTATACTGCCCAACATATCGACTCATGTACTCAAATTAAAAAATGAGAAATTTATACTACTCCAGCATTGAAAAGGTATGAGTATTGTTTAATCACTCTTAGGGTATGTAGTGTTTATGTAGTGTTTATGTAGTGTTTATTTAGTGTTTATATAGTGTTTATGTAGTGTTTATGTAGTGTTTATATAGTGTTTATGTAGTGTTTATATAGTGGTTATGTAGTATTTATGTAGTGTTTTTGTAGTGTTTACACTGCCCAACATATCGACTCATGTACTCAAATTAAAAAATGAGAAATTTATACTACTCCAGCATTGAAAGGGTATGAGTATTGTTTAATCACTCTTAGGGTATGTAGTGTTTATGTAGGGTTTATGTAGTGTTTATATAGTGTTTACGTAGTGTTTATATAGTGGTTATGTAGTATTTATGTAGTGTTTATGTAGTGTTTATACTGCCCAGGATATCGACTCATGTACTCAAATTAAAAAATGAGAACTTTATACTATTCCAGCATTGAAAGGGTCTGAGTATTGTTTAATCACTCTTAGGGTATGTTTCTGATTTTTAATTTAGTATTTTGACTGTTACTTGCTATACGCAGTCTTCATAACTTCTGCTCCAAACTAAAACCCAATTTGTTGATTTCGTCCATTGTTTTCTAGTTTAGGGCAAAGTATTTTGTTAGAAACTGGGAACGTAGTTACTGGCAATGATATAGTTACATCACTGGCCAAGACACTAGCATATGCGACATACTTTAAAAATCGATATAATGGAGTAAGGAGGCGTGAGAGGTGTTGCACTTTATATTACCTCTCTTGAACAGACTCAATGTAAACGAGTCTGCTACTTACCTTTTTAGTATTGATTGACATTCACACTAGCGTTTGTGTGCTGCGTGGCTGTATGGCTATGTGGCAGTTACAAAGAGTCACATCGACTACAGTTCAGTAGTGTTATTACTTACTGTTCCTTTGGGATCATCAAGCCCATTCTTGGTGGCTTTAATCAGAATATCGCTTACGCCTATGCAAGTGGGCGTGAGAGGTGTTGCACTTTATATTACCTCTTATGAACAGACTCTGTATTTCTGTAATTTTGTTTTTGTGTATCAAAACCTAAACCTGTTTTAAATTAAACATTTTTAACTGGATTTTTCTGTCCAAAATGAGTTTTTGTTTTACAATTATCAATGCTTGAATGACGTTTATACGATAAACACAAGTGATACGTAATTTCAAACGATAATATCGATAACGTATCTTCAAAAACAATCGATTCACAAGCGATTAGAATGTGTACAGTCGCATTGTATTCAATAAAGCAGATACCGTTTATCATCATCCCGCTTAAATATTTATGTATCCATTAATAATGATATCATACAGGCGGCTTTGACGTAGAATACCGCTTTAGCCCATGCTACTGTCACAGGTTTTATTCTTACATTACCTTCTATGAACAAGACTGCTTCTGTATTCTCTTGGTTTGTTTGTCTTCCAAAAAATCTGCTTTATCAGTATCGTAAGATAGTGTGACAATATATTACGTCTGTGGTTTATTGCTTGGGACATGCATATATACAAACTATTTTAAATCCGTTGATCCAGTGGATATATACACATATACACATGCATATACATAAACATGTACATATACAAATGCTTATATTTACATGAGCATACTAAAACTCTTCCTGTTTAGTCAATGTCCACAATACAAAAAATAACTTTTTTAAACTTACAAGTCTTACAGGAATCATATCAATTATTGTCAAATTACTAAAACAGGTCAAATATCATAGACTTATAACTGTCCATATAATTATGCAAATATCCTTGGGTAAATAAATTATACAAGATAAGGTCATACATCTTTAACAGCTATTTGTGAATCAAAACAAGGCACTTGTCAACTATTAATGTTCCATGTACATGTAAACATGTATCTAACTTATTTTAATGGCATTCACATACTGTTGTTAATGTAGCAAAAGAAATCTGATGTTTACATATACAATATGGCTACATATTATAACTATATAACATACCACTTTCTAGATTGAATGTTATCTCTAATACTGAACCAATAGCAGGTACATTATGTTTTTCAAATTAGTTAATGATAAAAGTAGGTACATGTATAAAAATTCGCATAAAAACACGCATTAACAATTAAAACATCAATAAGAAGAAGGCATGTAAGATCACAAACACAAACGGGCTGGCATTATAAACAACGTCTTGGAACGGGCAGTGGTAAAAAGCCGGGGCTTAAGTAAATAAATCACTCTGAAATATCACAGTCAAACAAATGGTTTCACAAAGCAATTTAAGTAGTTCACAAATTCAATTGTATCAGCTTTCTTTCGACACCTTAAGACTGTTGACATGGATTGCCGGATCTGCATTTCTCGCAAAGATCACTGCGGTGGGACTTGGTTGGGTCGGTATGGCGGGTCTTGTCACAGCCGCAGCTTTTCGCCACCATACCACACACAGAACACGTGGTTTCCTCTACACGATATGGTTGGCACATTATTTTGCAGGACTTACACTCCTGGCCATAATACTGAAATAGAGAAAATATATGTAAAAATCGAGCAGGAAATGTAGCATTCAAGGACCATAGTCAACCATAAACACGCACAGAATCAAACAACAACTTCAAAGGTGAATAAAAGGCAAGATGTGAAATCACAGACATAAAAGAGTTGACAAAAGGGCTACCGCCTTGGGTCAGTTTTCAGTGGCAAAAAAGAGGCCGCCTGGGGTTTGGTGGGTGTGGGTGGGGGAGACAACATACACACACACACGTCATCTAACTTAAAAAAGACAAATATGTTACATGATCAATAAGTGGAGAGTTGTAGTCTAGTGATAGCGCGTTGGACGTATGATCGAAAAGGTGTGGGTTAGATCTCCGCCATGCCCACATGTGTTGTGCCCATGAGCAAGACATGTTATCTGCTTTTGTTTAATTATGATTCTACCTAGGAAGACATCGATAGTGATCAAAATAAGTTAGTATTAGTTTTCATCGATTTAAAATAAATAAGTTAAAACTTAATGACCAATAAGAAAACGCAATCGAAACATCGCGCGTGGGTGAGTGTATGTGTTTGAGTGCATATGAACCAACGTGGCAGCGTGTATTGTTTCTGTGGATGTTTTGGTTGACTGTAGTCCTTGTCCTTGCTACATTTCCCGTTCGACTTTTATATCTATTTTTATATCTACTTTTCGTGTTGTCAGTATAGGTAACCGATTATCGTATCGATGATATTAAACATGTAAACGTACTTCTTGATAAAATGTTACTTATTTTTTCTTTGCTTATCATCAGTGAAATGTGAAACTTTAAACATTAAGAATAGCAGCTGCTACACGCTATATTTTTAAGGAATGACATTGTATGTAAACAAATACATCCGACCTAATGGGTGGTTCCGCGCGTTATGTGATTGTTATTGTTATGCTGTCTGTATTGGAGACAAATTGAATTATATGATTTAGTTAAATTCTTATTTCTGTTTCATAAGTAATTTATCTTTCAGTGGAATATTACATATACTACATAATTTAAGATTTAACATGTTTAGATTGTGGTCATTTTTTAAATGATGCAATTTATTGTCTTTTTGCAATTTTTAAGTTAGGTTGTATTCTTTTACAAATTTTACATTACATACATGTTAATTTTTGATATGAATATGAAATCCATAATATTAAATATTAAGTAATTATTACTGTTCTATTTTGTGGTCCTTAAATTATTTTGAGGCGTATATTGAGCAATATCATGCATATCAAATAACCTGAAACACCCACACACATGCCGTTAAAAGATAGATAAATATGTGTAACATGATTAGCTTGAATATAAAATAGTTGAAAATAACCTTAAAGTTTCCGTTTTCAGAAAATAAATAAACACAGAGTGTAAAAGCTTGTTCAGATTGACATTAAACATAAGTATAAAAAATTGGGAATGATAATGGGCCTTTGGAAACGGCCGAAAACGACACATGGAGACAAATTGAATTATATGATTTAGTTAATTTAACAATAGGGCTACCGCCTTGGAACGGTCAGTGGCAAAGTAGGCCACTGGGGGTTTAAACCGGTTCTAGGGTGCACCAAACCTCACACTTACCCTACTGTCATCCCATTAAAACAGGACAGTGTAAATAAAGAAATCCCCGCCCGTTTTATTGCCAATTCTACTTCTTACACCACTACAAATATCTCCTAACTTGTAACATCTTGTCCTACTGCCGTTAAAGATCATGTTAAACAATACTGTGCTAAAGCTTATGAAAACTCTGGGATTAATTTATTTTGGTCTATTAAAAATTCAGGCAACGTTCTTGATAACATTTGCAAAAAAATTTGCAATAAATGTCAAGCTTCATCTTTAAGTACCTTTAAGTACTTCTTTAACTTCCTGTGTGTGTTTGTGGTTGAATGTCGTCCTTGAATGCTACTTTTCCTGTTCAATGTTTATAGCTATATTTACCACACATCAAAGACAATCTGATTGCTCTCATTCAAAAAACATTTGCTAGGGAATGGCCTGTAACAATTATTTTTCTATTAGATAATAGTTTCGTCAGGTATGGAATACCGTTTATAAACAAATTGTTGGTATCTTGTTGCAGATTTGTTTTTATATTTCTGTGAAAGAGATTTCATGTTGAGTATTTCATCAGATACCCAGGCAGATGTTATTGAAGCCTTTAATGACACCTCTCGGTATCTGGATGACACATTTAACATTGACAACCATTTCTTTTCTACTATGGTTAATAATATATAACCTAAATAACTTCAACCTAACAAAGCTAATATTTCTAATATTAACGCTTCTTTTCTCGATTTACATCCCTCTATTTAAAATGGTGAAATAATTAGCAAAATATATGAGCAGAGAGATGATTTTAATTTTGATATTGTTAATTATCCCAGTTTAGATGGGAATGTTCCCCGCGGAACTTCTTATGGGGTCTATTTGTCTCAACTTATTCGTTTTTCTAGAGACTTTACTCGAGTTGGGGACTTTAATATTCGTAATCTTTGGGGGTTTGGTGCACCCTATAACCTGGTTTAAACCACCAGCGGTCTTTTTTGCCACTGACCGTTCCAAGGCGGTAGCCCTATTGTCAATTATTTGTGTGTTTGTGACGTCATATGCTTTTATTTTTTGTTGCCATTCATGTTTGTCCTTTTACGTGTTTTTTGATTAACTGTGTTCTGTGAAAGCTGCATTCCCTGTTCGACTTTTATACTGTTTTTGTATAACTAAAAAGCTAGAAGTGGCCTACTGACCGTTCCAAGGCGGTAGCCCTATTGTCAACCCTTTTTTGTTTGTGATGTCATTTGCATTTATTATTGCTTTTGCCTTCTTGTTTGTCTGTTTGCGTGTTTGTTTCTGTGTTTTGTGGTTGACTGTCCTCCTTGAATGCTACTTTCCCTGTCCGATCTTTTTATATTTCCTTTTATATGGTTGTTTGTGTAATTTGGGAATCCAGGACATCGTTGGAAGTCAATTTTGCTTTTCGTCTACTCCAGCCCTGAAAGTCTTGCACTGAGTGATATGCGTCGAAACAACATTATCTTCAGTAGATTGCACTGGAGTATACGAATGACTACTCCCGAGTTCCTGAGATAAAATATTTACGTAATAGGCGTCAAACGATAATTATGTTATTAGCTGTTATTAGCTGCTTTATCAGCAGGAACTAAAACAAACTTATTATGAGAAATTCCTGGATTCTCGATCTTAAATTATGAAATGAAAACCTAGGTCTAGTGGAAGTAGGGAGGGGTTAGCCGTATATATGTTAATACGTTAATACTATGATGTTAAAATAGTATTTTTCCAAGTAGAAAGGGAGTTATGGTCAGCATGTTCTCTATGACACCATTTAACACTAAAATCCTCAATGTATTGGGCAATCTGCATTAAAACCAATCACAGATGGATGGCAACCTTTAGAAAACAAATGCCGAATACGTTTATCTATAATATCAAAAGTACCAGTAATGCCATGACCGGCCGGATCATAGTAACATGTAGATGTTCTACACTCGCATTCCGTAGGAGTGTTATTTACTACATCAAGGTCAGACACATTTTGTTGTAGTTGAAAATTATATTTCTAATTGTTTTTTGTACTTATAACAAATTATAGGATTTTCGGATTTTTGAAATATTTAGGAATAGATTCAACAGCACGATTATCTGGAAAAATACTTGGTATATCAAGAAAAGCAATACCCTTATTAATGCGGTTTTAAATATATGTCATTATCCGGAACTATCAAGAAATGTTCATATGATATTGAACAGTTAAATTTGTTAATTGATAATACTACAAAAAGGGTGACCATTCATCTTTAAATGTAATACCATTCTGTGAAAGCGAAATAAGGGCCAGTTAGTAATTATTAGAGATACTACGTTATTACGTATCGAATCTCCGTTATTAATAACAGACGGACGGTTAATAGGGGTTCAAACCTCAACACAAGTGTCTCATTCAAGATCACAAGGAAAAGTTAAGGAAAATCCTATTAAAATGGACAAAATGTTAAAGGATGAAACTGGATCTATGAAAGTCATACAATACCCTGTGGGATGTAAAAAAACAATATTGATTGGATGTACGGGGAGACCTTTTAAGGCCGCCACACGGCACAAGCAATACTATTGTGATAATAAAAATAAGTATAAAAGTGGAACAGGAAATGCAGCTTTCATTGAAAATAGTAAACCGAAAAACAATCATCTGTTCATTCTGTCATTCATTGGTAATTCACGTATTTAATCATTGGTAATTCCTGCATTTATTCCATCAGAGAGGGCTAAAGTTACATTTACAAAAACACCCTACGACCAGCTGATCGTATTTGTCACAACATGTACGTGTAACTTACGTTCGAATAGAGGAAAAAGGTAAAAATGACCCGATAATTCAAATGTTAATATTAATCATGCATTTGTATAAGGCTTTCTTTCTCAGCGTTACATGATACAGCTTTATAGTAGTATATCTTTATTACATGATACGACTTTATAGTATTATATCTTTATTTAAAAAAACTGTTTAATAGTAGTATATCTTTATGACATTTATGACATGATACAGCTTTATAGTAGTATATCTTTATTACATGATACAGCTTTATAGTAGTATATCTTTATTTCCTCCAAATAAGGACATTCACAAATAATATTACAAAAGTTCAATATGTTATATACATGCGATATGAAATCATATAATGGGAAAACATGTATACAATGAAAGATGAAAACTAACAAAATGACACCGTTATTAAAGTGAACACTTTATATAAATATAATTATTGTTTGCAATAGCTTATTATTAATACTAATCACTATTTGTATTTACAGTAAAGCAACGCAATACGATTATGCTAATTGTCATGATTATTCACAAAAGCATGTTCCCAATTGCATTGGGCTCTTATCGAAACGAAATACAAGAACAAACTGTTTGGGACATGTTTGTATCGCAACTGACATTATCTCCTTTTAACACGTTGTTTTCAAACCAAAAACACGCACACAAAACGACATGTACAAGGAAAAAACAAGGTATGCGACACCACAATGCGACACCACAAACATAAAAGGGTTGACACTAGGGTTAACGCCTTGGAATTGTCATCACAGTAAAACGGGAGAGTGTAAATAATGAAATAAAGAAATACAATTCAGGCTATATTCTCTAACAAACTAGGCAGCAATAATAGGTAATATAAATATAATACAAAGAAGCTGATATATATATATATATATATATATAAGGGTGAGAAAATACATACATCTACAAATTATCAACCAAACAGTGCTTAAACTGTTTGCTTATATGTGTTAGTTTAAGCACTGTTTGGTTGATAATTTGTCTCAAATTTATCTTTTTTTCTTCTTTCCGAAATCCTGGTGTTCCAGTGCTCTAGAAAGGGTCTTGTATATAGAGTCGCAGCATGTAGTCAAACGCCAGTTCAAATAAAGTCTTCAGGATACCACACAGGCATCAGGTATTCATTCGTCATTTAAATACCTGTCATATTAACCCATTTATAGCCCAGATGACGTGTTTAAATCAAGAGAATTTTCGTTTTATTTCTTACCTGAGAATTTCCTCTACCTTTCGGATAAACACGGGCACTTTCCCATTTACTGTCACAGCTCGGACATTGAAAGAAACCATACATCTTGTTATGTCAAAAATGTTTTACTTTTATTATCATTGTTATTATTATTATTAATATAAGTATTATTATTATTATTATCCAACGCAGCACACCTCTGTGTATCACGGCAAATCCGATTCAATGACTGTACTCATTATATGTTGATTACAATATATATGATATTGAAAACAAATGTGGGTTAATACTTTCATTTTCGTATTTTAAAATGAAAATAAAACACACACTTTTGTTATTGATGTAATACTTTTTGGTAAACTGATAGTGTAATTATATTATTGTTCACTAAACACTGAATTTTCAAAAAAACAACAACTTATTAATACTTTAACGATTTAAATAGAATCATTTTTAAGGAGGTTGGTCGTAGTGCTGAGTTTTTTTTTAAATTGACATTTAAAGCTTTTTTTATTTATTAAATACTTAGATATATTTTTTTCAAACAAGGGGTAGGTCATCACACTTTCTTTTGCCCTAGACGTCTTATTTTGGAGTTATTTTGACATTTTCACTATAAAACACTGTACACACAATTTTGACATAGAGATGATTGCGGGAATATATAATTAGCTCAGTTTCAAATGCTATATATACGAGTATGATAATGGACCTTTGGAAACGGCCGAGCACAACACATACGAAATATTGCAGTCTCGGTTTGATTGAGACTGCTGTTCATGAGAGGTAGTGAAATATGCTAGCTACCGCTCACGCCCTCTAGCCCCGGATTGAGCAAAACTCAATATTCATAAAATCAATAGTACATAATTTTAACCATCCCGAAGATATGTTTTCCCTCTTCGGGAAACAATATTTCGTATGTGTCGTGCTCGGCCGTTTTCAAAGGTTTATTGTCATATTCTTATGTTACCAGAGTATTCTTTGAAGTATATTGAAATGATGGGATGTTTTTTACTAAGCTTTCTAATGATTCAGACATCAACTGAAAACTATCGATAAACACTAAATTGTGTCCTAACTTGAAAGCCATATACCTTTCCACGTTATTTAGTATGACATTTTTTTTTTAACTTTCCGATGTGCTGAATTATGAAGTGAGAATCTTAACCTCTCAAATTATAAATCACATCACCATAGAAGTCAGGTTGTGATAGTCCTTGTCGTAAAGTCGCCTCTCTCGAACAGACTCAATAAAACCGTGACTGTTACTTTTCTCTCTTGTTTGTGTTTGTTGCTTCCAAGGGATCACCCTTTCAGTATTTATTGACATTCATACTAGCGTTTGTCAAGTCCTGTGTGGCGGCCGTAAATATTCACCCCAAATACAAATCAGTAGTATTATTATTTACTGGTCCTTTGGGATCATCAAGCTCATTCTGTGTTGCTTTAAAGTAGAATATCGCTTACGCCGGTGCTAGGAGGCGTGAGAGGTGTTGCATCTTATAAATTTTTAAATTAAGGATCAATCTGTAAGAGCCATCCGCCTTAGGTCGTATAAAAATGCTTGCAATTACTTCCCCTTGTTTATGACATACCTCCTCTATAACCTTTTTACTGTGCAATTTTTCAATCAATTTTGAAATGATAATTTTTTCCGAAGGTTTAAATGCTATTTTCTTCCCTGAACACAACTCACAAGGGTCTGTTTCAAAATCTATGTCATAACCATATTTCACAATTTTAAGTATATTCTTATCACTGGTGATATGTGTCCATTTCTCATAAAAATTGGACACTTTTCCTGCAGTAAAGTTGCTTGGTTTATTTTGTAAATCACTAAATCTTAAACTTACTATATGTTCTCGGTTGGTGTCGCTGACTTTTAATGTCGATGGTTGACAGGTTTCTTGGATTGTTTGTGGTCCGGCTGCTGCTGCCGGGGCTTTTTCTCTATAAAAGGCTTCGTGTAGGTTTGACCGGTCTGACCCTGTGGTTGTGCTGAATGCTGATAGTTTCCACTGTATGGTTGACAGCTATAGGTTTTGGATGGACCATCCTTCACGTGTCCTCTCTGATCCCTCTTTCTGTTTTGTATTTTCGGAGGTTTGTATCTCGGCTTTGTCATGTCCTTCGAATCCCTAGCTTTCTGATTTCATTCATAGACTTTAGTTGTTTCTCGATGTCATCCCCAACAGATTTGATGTTAACTGAGTGTTGTCATTACACAACTTTATGCCAGGTTTAATTTGTTGACGTCTTACATTTGTCAAGTCTCTATGTGCATATGCCAACAACTGAAAAGAATCCCGCGCCATGGCAAACCCCTCAGCATCGTTTCTTTTCTACATGCCCTCCATCAAATTTGTTAATGGGATTAACCATGCTGTCAAATATTGCTGTGTTATTTGCCATTTGTTGTCCTTTTCTTTCATGGATTTGTGTAAGTTTAAACTTACCCAGAGTTCCTTGTTTACTTTTGGCACCTGGAGACATTCACAATTTCCTGGTCGAATTTGTTTTTCACATAACTTTGATGCAATCTTCCTATCAATGTGTTGTTGGGTTATACCCGATTTAATCACATCCGCCAATGTTTGGTCTATTATAGGCCCAAACTCCTCTTCCTTCTCAAAATCATTCCTCAATTCCTTGAGGAGCTGCATACTTTGTGTTATCTCCCTTGCAATCGGGATGTTGCCGAAAGACGTTTCGTCCTGTGTGTTGTCGTCCTTTGAATTGTCACTGTCCTCCCCTTCGTCCTCACTGTTGTCCGAGTGATCATCACTATCGGACGACATTTTTTCATAGGAGTGTGGAACAGAAGTGGGTGGGGTACATGCCACCGGAGATTGTGGCAATATCTGAACGTTTTGTTGGTTTTCTTGTACCGTTTTAGCGAGCACATCCACTTTTTGCACTAACGCCGTGATTGTACTTTGTTGCTGCAACAGTAATTGTTGGTTTTGCAACATTTGCCGTTGGAAAGTGTAAAAATATATTCCCACTTCCTTGTTTACATCCGGGCCACTGGTTGTTTGATGTGGTGTACCAGAATCCTTTGCGCAAGCGTCTCTTGTGACGTAAGCAGAATTCTGCATGTCGTCCGAGGGGCCACCGAAGGGATTTCCCACAATAACTATTTCATTTTTATCGTTCATGTTTTTCACTCCATCGGTCTGAGACCGATTTACCTGAAGAGTGTTCATGTTTTCACAAGAGCTTATCGTCTCATTACTTTTGACCGTCCACAATTTCCATGATTTTAAGATTAAACACTAATAATCCGACTCTACCACTATCCAATCTATAAAAATCCGTTCTTATAAAGTCCGACAAGAATAAAATATCCCTCATTTTTCACGATAAACTTGTTAATTTTTTATAATTTCGATCGATAATTTGTCTGAGATTCAGCCTCCGCAATGGTTAATTTTGTTCTTGGAATTCGGTCACGTGACAGGTCACATGTTCACTCCTTTAATTCTCAGTCAGTGGATTGGTCCGATAGAATACGGGGTTATATCTCTTAGCATTTTTTCAATATGGAGTTTAAAAAATAATGTTTTAGGACAAATTAGTGTTTAATTCATATTTAAAAGTACTTTTGCAAATATTAAAGCAAATATTAATGAAATTATTACAAACATGATTAATTAACCGTAATTTATCATAACAAAACGCTAATGAGAATTACTAATTATGATTTTGTTATTTATGCAAATTTGAAAACCCTTTTCAAACTCCTTCTGCTGGTGGTATAGTATATTACTGGTCGTGTGTCTGTAAGTGCTCGGTTATCCTGGTGAAAATATTAGTTATTTGCTAATTGGTTTTAGTCTAGTTATTATGGTGCCTAGTAGATGAGTTCTGAGTAGCTTTACTAACCCTTTGACGTGGCTCGGAGAACATCAAAGAAAGTAACCTCTGGCGCGGCTTAATCGCCCATTAGGTAATACCGACCTCTGGCGCGGCTTAATCGACCATACGTTACGAAAGATGTTCTCCAGGCTTACAAAAAGGCTTACAAAAAAGGTTCAGGAAAGTTCAGAAAAGAACAGGCTTCAGGTTGGTTTTATCGACTATGCAGATAAAACAGATCATAAATATGTGTGTAACATAACATTAGACAAACCATTCAACTACATACCTTAACTTTAGACAAACCATTCAATTGCATACCTTAACGTTAGACAAACCATATATCTTAACGTTAGACAAACCATTCAACTGCATAAATTAATGTTAGACAAACCATTCAACTACATACCTTAACGTTAGACAAACCATTCAACTACATACCTTAACCTTAGACAAACCATTGAACTGCATACCTTAACGTTAGACAAATCATTCAACTGCATACCTTAACGTTAGACAAACCATTCAACTGTTTCCCTTAACGTTAGACAAACCATTCAACTACATACCTTAACGATAGACAAATCATTCAAATACATACATTAACGTTAGACAATCCATTCAACTACATACCTTAAAATTAGACAAACCATTCAACTACATACCTTAACGTTAGACAAACCATTCAACTGCATACCTTAACATTAGACAAACCATTTAACTACATACCTTAACATTAGACAAACCATTTAACCACATACCTTAACGTAAGGCAAACCATCCAACTGCATACCTTAACGTTAGACACACCATTCAACTACATATCACAACGTTAGACAAACCATTCAACGGCAAACCTTAACGTCAGACAAACCACTCATCTACATACCTTAACGTTAACGTTATACCTCAACTGAATACCTTAACGTTAGACAAACCATTCAACTACGTATCTTAACATTAGATAAACCATTTAACTACATATATTAAAAAAAAACAAACCATTTAACTACATACCTTAACGTTAGACAAACCATTCAACTGCATACCTTAAGGTTAGACAAACCATTCAACTACATACCTTAACGTTAGACAAACCATTCAACTGCATACCTTAACGTCAGACAAACCACTCATCTACATACCTTAACGTTAGACAATCCATTCAACTGCATACCTTAACGTTAGACAAATCTATCACCTACATATCTTAACGTTAGACAAACCATTCAACTGCATAAATTAATGTTAGACAAACCATTCAACTGCATACCTTAACATTAGACAAATCATTCAACTGCATACCTTAACGTTAGACAAACCATTCAACTGCATACCTTAACGTTAGACAAACCATTCAACTACGTACCTTAACGTTATACAAACCATTCAACTGCATACCTTAACGTTAAACAGATCATTCACCTACATATCTTAACGTCAGACAAACCATTCAACTGCATACCTTAACGTTAGACAAACCATTCAACTACATAATTTAACATTAGACAAACCATTCAACTACCTACCTTTACGATAGACAAATCATTCACCTACATACCTTAACGTTAGACAAACCATTCAACTGCAAACCTTAACGTTAGACAAACCATTCAACTGCTTACTTAACGTTAGACAAACCATTCAACTACATATCTTAACGTTAAACAAACCATTGCACTACATATCTTAACGTTAGTCAAACCATTCAACTGCATAACTTAACGTTAGACAAATCATTCACTTACATACCGTAACGTTAGACAAACCATTCAACTGCATACCTTAACTTTAGACGAACCATTAAACGTACCCTAACGTTAGACAAACCATTCAACTACGTACCTTAACGTTAGACAAACTATTCAACTACATACCTTAAGTTTAGCATTCAACTGCATACCTTAACGTTAGACAAATCATTCAACTACATACCTTAACGTCAGACAAACCATTACGTTTAGTATTCAACTGCATACCTTAACGTTAGACAAACCATTCAACTAAATACCTTAAGTTTATTATTCAAATGCATACCTTAACGTTAGACAAATCATCCAACTACATACCTTAACGTCAGACAAACCATTTAACTACATACCTTAACATTAGACAAACCATTCAACTACATACCTTAACGTTAGACAAACTATTCAACTACATACTTTAACGTAAGACAAACCATTCAACTACATACCTTAACGTTAGACAAACCATTCAACTACATAACTTAACTTTAGACAAACCATTCAACTGCATACCTTAACGTTAGACAAACCATTCAACTGCATACCTTAACGTTAGAAAAACCATTCACCTACATACCATAACATTAGACAAACCATTCAACTGCATACCTTAACATTAGACAAACCATTCCACTAAATACTTTAACGTTAGACAAACCATTCAACTACATATATTAACGTTAGACAAACCATTCAACTACATACCTTGACGTTAGACAAACCATTCAACTACATACCTTAACATTCAATTACATACCTTAACGTTAGACAAACCATTCAACTACATACCTTAATGTTAGACAAACCATTCAACTACATACATTAACGATAGACAAATCATTCAAATACATACCTTAACGTTAGACGAATCATTCAACTACATACCTTAACGACAGACAATCCATTCAACTGCATACCTTAACATCAGACAAACCATTTAATTACATACCTTAACGTTAGACAAACCATTCAACTGCATACCTTAACGTTAGACAAATCATGCAACTGCATACCTTTACATTAGAAAAACCATTTAACTACATACCTTAACATAAGACAAACCATTCAACTACATACCTTAACGTTTGACAAACCATTCAATTGCATACCTTAACGTCAGACAAACCACTCATCTACATATCTGAACGTTAGACAAACCATTCAACTGCATACCTTAACGTTAGACAAATCATTCACCTACATACATTAACGTTAGACAATCCATTCAACTGCATCCATTAATGTTAGACAAACCATTCAACTGCATACCTTAACATTAGACAAACCATTCAACAACATACCTTAACATTAGACAAATCATTCAACTGCATACCTTAACGTTAGACAAATCATTCAACTGCATACCTTAACGTTAGACAAACCATTGAACTGCGTACCTTAACGTTAGACAAGCCATTCAACTACATACCTTAACGTTAGACAAACCATTCAACTGCATACCTTAACGTTAGACAAATCATACAACTACGTACCTTTACGTTAGACAAACCATTCAACTGCATACCTTAACGTTAGACATATCATTCACCTACATATCTTAATGTCAGACAAACCATTCAACTGCATACCTTAACGTTCGACAAATAGACAAACCATTCAACTACATACTTTCACATTAGACAAACCTTTCAACTACCTACCTTAATGATAGACATATCATTCACCTAAATACCCTAACGTTAAACAAACCATTCAACTGCATACCTTAACGTTAGACAAATCATTCACTTACATACCGTAACGTTAGACAAACCATTCAACTGCATACCTTAACTTTAGACGAACCATTAAACGTACCCTAACGTTAGACAAACCATTCAACTACGTACCTTAACGTTAGACAAACTATTCAACTACATACCTTAAGTTTAGCATTCAACTGCATACCTTAACGTTAGACAAATCATTCAACTACATACCTTAACGTCTGACAAACCATTACGTTTAGTATTCAACTGCATACCTTAACGTTAGACAAACCATTCAACTAAATACCTTAAGTTTATTATTCAAATGCATACCTTAACGTTAGATAAATCATTCAACTACATACCTTAACGTCAGACAAACCATTTAACTACATACCTTAACATTAGACAAACCATTCAACTACATACCTTAACGTTAGACAAACTATTCAACTACATACTTTAACGTAAGACAAACCATTCAACTACATACCTTAACGTTAGACAAACCATTCAACTACATAACTTAACTTTAGACAAACCATTCAACTGCATACCTTAACGTTAGACAAACCATTCAACTGCATACCTTAACGTTTGAAAAACCATTCACCTACATACCTTAACATTAGACAAACCATTCAACTGCATACCTTAACATTAGACAAACCATTCCACTAAATACTTTAACGTTAGACAAACCATTCAACTACATATATTAACGTTAGACAAACCATTCAACTACATACCTTAACGTTAGACAAACCATTCAACTACATACTTTAACATTCAATTACATACCTTAACGTTAGACAAACCATTCAACTACATACCTTAATGTTAGACAAACCATTCAACTACATACATTAACGATAGACAAATTATTCAAATACATACCTTAACGTTAGACGAATCATTCAACTCCATACCTTAACGACAGAAAATCCATTCAACTGCATACCTTAACATCAGACAAACCATTTAATTACATACCTTAACGTTAGACAAACCATTCAACTGCATACCTTAACGTTAGACAAACCATGCAACTGCATACCTTTACATTAGAAAAACCATTTAACTACATACCTTAACATAAGACAAACCATTCAACTACATACCTTAACGTTTGACAAACCATTCAATTGCATACCTTAACGTCAGACAAACCACTCATCTACATATCTGAACGTTAGACAAACCATTCAACTGCATACCTTAACGTTAGACAAATCATTCACCTACATACATTAACGTTAGACAATCCATTCAACTGCATCCATTAATGTTAGACAAACCATTCAACTGCATACCTTAACATTAGACAAACCATTCAACAACATACCTTAACATTAGACAAATCATTCAACTGCATACCTTAACGTTAGACAAATCATTCAACTGCATACCTTAACGTTAGACAAACCAGTGAACTGCGTACCTTAACGTTAGACAAGCCATTCAACTACATACATTAACGTTAGACAAACCATTCAACTGCAAACCTTAACGTTAGACAAATCATACAACTACGTACCTTAACGTTAGACAAACCAATCAACTGCATACCTTAACGTTAGACATATCATTCACCTACATATCTTAATGTCAGACAAACCATTCAACTGCATACCTTAACGTTCGACAAATAGACAAACCATTCAACTACATACTTTAACATTAGACAAACCTTTCAACTACCTACCTTAATGATGGACATATCATTCACCTAAATACCCTAACGTTAAACAAACCATTCAACTGCATACCTTAACGTTAGACAAATCATTCAACTACCTACCTTAACGTTAGACAAATCATTCACTTACATACCTTAACGTTAGACAAACCATTCAAAAGCATACCTTAACGTTAAACAGATCATTCACCTACATATCTTAACGTCAGACAAACCATTCAACTGCATACCTTAACATAAGACAAACCATTCAACTACATAATTTAACATTAAACAAACCCTTCAACTACCTACCTTAACGATAGACAAATCATTCACCTACATACCTAAACGTTAGACAAACCATTCAACTGCATACCTTAACCTTCGACAAATTATTCAACTACCTACGTTAACGTTAGATAAATCATACACCTACATACCTTAACGTTAGACAAACCATTCAACTGCATACCTTAACGTTAGACAAACCATTCAACTGCTTACCTTAACGTTAGACAAACCATTCAACTGCATATCTTAACGTTAAACAAACCATTGAACTGCATACCTTAACGTTAGACAAACCATTCAACTGCATAACTTAACGTTAGACAAATCATTCACCTACATACCGTAACGTTAGACGAACCATTCAACTGCATACCTTAACGTTAGACGAACCATTAAACGTACCCTAACGTTAGACAAACCATTCAACTGCTTACCTTAACGTTAGACAAACCATTCAACTGCATATCTTAACGTTAAACAAAAAATTGAACTACATATCTTAACGTTAGTCAAACCATTCAACTGCATAACTTAACGTTAGACAAATCATTCACCTACATACCGTAACGTTAGACAAACCATTCAACTGCATACCTTAACGTTAGACGAACCATTAAACGTACCCTAACGTTAGACAAACCATTCAACTACGTACCTTAACGTTAGACAAACTATTCAACTACATACCTTAAGTTTAGCATTCAACTGCATACCTTAACGTTAGAAAAATCATTCAACTACATACCTTAACGTCAGACAAACCATTAAGTTTAGTATTCAACTGCATACCTTAACGTTAGACAAACCATTCAACTAAATACCTTAAGTTTATTATTCAAATGCATACCTTAACGTTAGACAAATCATTCAACTACATACCTTAACGTCAGACAAACCATTTAACTACATACCTTAACATTAGACAAACCATTCAACTACATACCTTAACGTTAGACAAACTATTCAACTACATACGTAAACGTAAGACAAACCATTCAACTACATACCTTAACATTCAATTACATACCTTAACGTTAGACAAACCATTCAACTACATATCTTAACGTTAGACAAATTACTCAACTACATACCTTAACGTTAAGACAAACCATTCACCTACATACTTTAACATTAGACAAACCATTTAACTACATACCTTAACGTAAGACAAACCATTCAACTGCATACCTTAACATTAGACAAACCATTCAACTACATACCTTAACGTTAGACAAACCATTCAACTACATACCTTAACCTTAGACAAATTATTCAAATACATACCTTAACGTTAGACAAACCATTCAACTACATACATTAACGATAGACAAATCATTCAAATACATACCTTAACGTTAAACGAACCATTCAACTACATACCTTAACGATAGACAATCCATTCAACTGCATACCTTAACATTAGACAAATCATTTAATTACATACCTTAACGTTAGACAAACCATTCAACTGCATACCTGAACGTTAGACAAACCATTCAACTGCATACCTTAACATTAGACAAACCATTTAACTACATACCTTAACATAGGACAAACCTATCAACTACATACCTTAACGTTTGACAAACCATTCAACTGCGTACCTTAACGTCAGACAAACCACTCATCTATATACCTTAACGTTAGACAAACCATTCAACTGCATACCTTAACTTTAGACAAATCATTCACCTACATACCTTAACGTTAGACAATTCATTCAACTGCATACATTAATGTTAGACAAACCATTCAACTGCATACCTTAACGCTAGACAAACCATTCAACTGCGTACCTTAACGTTAGACAAGCCATTCAACTACATACCTTAACGTTAGACAAACTATTCAACTGCATACCTTAACGTTAGACAAATCATACAACTACGTACCTTAACGTTAGACAAACCATTCAACTGCATACCTTAACGTTAGACATATCATTCACCTACATATATTAACGTCAGACGAACCATTCAACTGCATACCTTAACGTTCGACAAATAGACAAACCATTCAACTACATACTTTAAATTAGACAAACCATTCAACTACCTACCTTAATGATAGACAAATCATTCACCTAAATACCCTAACGTTAAACAAACCATTCAACTGCATACCTTAACGTTAGACAAATCATTCAACTACCTACCTTAACGTTAGACAAATCATTCACTTACATACCTTAACGTTAGACAAACCATTCAAAAGCATACCTTAACGTTAAACAGATCATTCACCTACATATCTTAACGTCAGACAAACCATTCAACTGCATACCTTAACGTTAGACAAACCATTCAACTACATAATTTAACGTTAGACAAACCATTCAACTGCATACCTTAACCTTCGACAAATTATTCAACTACCTACGTTAACGTTAGATAAATCATTCACCTACATACCTTAACGTTAGACAAACCATTCAACTGCATACCTTAACGTTAGACAAACCACTCAACTGCTTACCTTAACGTTAGACAAACCATTCAACTGCATATCTTAACGTTAAACAAACCATTGAACTACATACCTTAACGTTAGACAAACCATTCAACTGCATAACTTAACGTTATACAAATCATTCACCTACATACAGTAACGTTAGTCAAACCATTCAACTGCATACCTTAACGTTAGACGAACCATTAAACTTACCTTACCGTTAGACAAACCATTCAACTGCATATCTTAACGTTAAACAAACCATTGAACTACATACCTTAACGTTAGACAAACCATTCAACTGCATAACTTAACGTTATACAAATCATTCACCTACATACAGTAACGTTAGTCAAACCATTCAACTGCATACCTTAACGTTAGACGAACCTTTAAACTTACCCTAACGTTAGACAAACCATTCAACTACGTACCTTAACGTTAGACAAACTATTTAACTGCATACTTTAACGTTAGACAAACTATTCAACTACATACCTTAAGTTTAGCATTCAACTGCATACCTTAACGTTAGACAAATCATTCAACTACATACCTTAACGTCAGACAAACCATTAAGTTTAGCATTCAACTGCATACCTTAACGTTAGACAAACCATTCAACTAAATACCTTAAGTTTATTATTCAAATGCATACCTTAACGTTTGACAAATCATTCAACTACATTCCTTAACGTCAGACAAACCATTTAACTACATACCTTAACATTAGACAAACCATTCAACTAAATACCTTAACGTTAGACAAACTATTCAACTACATACTTTAACGTAAGACAAATCATTCAACTACATACCTTAACGTTAGACAAACCATTCAACTGCATACCTTAACGTTAGAAAAACCATTCACCTACATACCTTAACATTAGACAAACCATTCAACTGCATATCTTAACATAGGCAAACCATTCCACTAAATACTTTAACGTTAGACAAACCATTCAACTACATATATTAACGTTAGACAAATCATTCAACTACATACCTTAACGTTAAGACAAACCATTCACCTACATACCTTAACATTAGACAAACCATACCTTAACGTAAGACAAACCATTCAACTGCATACCTTAGCATTAGACAAACCATTCAACTACATACCTTAACGTTAGACAAATCATTCAACTACATACCTTAACGTTAAGACAAACCATTCACCTACATACCTTAACATTAGACAAACCATACCTTAACGTAAGACAAACCATTCAACTGCATACCTTAGCATTAGACAAACCATTCAACTATATACCTTAACGTTAGACAAATCATTCAACTACATATCTTAACGTTAGACAAAGTATTCGAATACATACCTTAACGTTAGACAAACCATTCAACTACATACCTTAACGTTAGACAAACCATTCAACTACATACCTTAACGATAGACAAATCATTCAAATACATAACTTAACGTTAGACGAACCATTCAACTACATACCTTAACGTTAGATAATCCATTCAACTGCATACCTTAACATTAGACAAACCATTTAATTACATACCTTAACGTTAGACAAACCATTCAACTGCATACCTTAAAGTTAGACAAACCATTCAACTACATACCTTAACATTAGACAAACCATTTAACTACATACCTTAACATAAGACAAACCATTCAACTACATACCTTAACGTTAGACAAATCATTAACCTACATACCTTAACGTTAGACAATCCATTCAACTGCATACATTAATGTTAGACAAACCATTCAACTGCATACCTTAACATTAGACAAACCATTCAACAACATACCTTAACATTAGACAAATCATTCAAATGCATACCTTAACGTTAGACAAATCATTCAACTGCATACCTTAACGTTAGACAAACCATTCAACTACGTAGCTTAACGTTAGACAAGCTATTCAACTACATACCTTATCGTTAGACAAACCATTCAACTGCATACCTTAACGTTAGACAAACCATACAACTACGTACCTTAACGTTAGACAAACCATTCAACTGCATACCTTAACGTTAGACATATCATTCACCTACATATCTTAACGTTAGAAAAACCATTCAACTGCATACCTTAACGTTCGACGAATAGACAAACCATTCAACTACATACTTTAACATTAGACAAACCATTCAACTACCTACCTTAATGATAGACAAATCATTCACCTAAATACCCTAACGTTAGACAAACCATTCAACTGCATACCTTAACGTTAGACAAATCATTCAACTACCTACCTTAACGTTAGACAAATCATTCACCTACATACCTTAACGTTAGACAAACCAATTCAACTGCATACCTTAACGTTAGACAAACCATTAAACTGCATATTTTAACGTTAGACAAACCATTCAACTACATACCTTAACGTTAGGCAAACCATTCAACTGCATAACTTAACGTTAGACAAATCATAAAAAATCATTCACCTACATACCTTAACGTTAGACAAACCATTCAACTGCATACCTTAACGTTAGACAAAACATTGAACTGCATACCTTAACGTAAGACATATCATTCACCTACATATCTTAACGTCAGACAAACCATTCAACTGCATATCTTAACGTTCGACAAATAGACAAACCATTCAACTACATACTTTATCATTAGACGAACCATTCAACTACCTACCTTAATGATAGACAAATCATTCACCTAAATACCCTAACGTTAGATAAACCATTCAACTGCATACCTTAACGTTAGACAAATCATTCAACTACCTACCTTAACGTTAGACAAATCATTCACCTACATACCTTAACGTTAGACAAACCATTCAACTGCATACCTTAACGTTAGACAAACCATTCAACTACATACATTAGCGTTTGGCAAATTATTCAACTGCATAACTTAACGTTAGACAAATCATAAAAAAATCATTCACCTACATACCTTAACGTTAGACAAACCATTCAACTGCATACGTTAACGTTAGACAAACTATTTAACTACATACCTTAACGTTAGACGAACCATTAAACGTACCTTAACGTTAGACAAACCATTCAACTACGTACCTTAACGTTAGACAAACTATTTAACTGCATACCTTAACGTTAGACAAACCATTCAACTACATCCCTTAAGTTTAGCATTCAACTGCATTCCTTAACGTTAGAAAAATCATTCAACTACATACGTTAACGTCAGAAAAACCATTTAACTACATACCTTAACATTAGACAAACCATTCAACTACATGCCTTAACGTTAGACAAACTATTCAACTACATACCTTAACGTAAGACAAACCATATAACTACATACCATAACGTTTGACAAACCATTCAACTACATAACTTAACGTTATACAAACCATTCAACTGCATACATTAACGTTAGACAAACCATTCAACTGCATACCTTAACGTTAGACAAACCATTAAACTGCATACCTTAACATTAGACAAACCATTTAATTATATACCTAAACGTTAAACAAACCATTCCACTGCATACCTTAACGTTAGACAAGCCATTCAACTACATACCTTAACATTAGACAAACCATTTAACTACATACCTTAACATTAGACAAACCATTCAACTACATACCTTAACGTTAGACAAATCATTTAACTATATACCTTAACGTTAGACAAACCATTCAACTACATACCTTAACATTCAATTACATACCTTAACGTTAGACAAACGATTCAACTACATATCTTAATGTTAGACAAACCATTCAACTACATATCTTCACGTTAAGACAAACCATTGACCTACATACCTTAACGTTAGACAAACCTTTCAACTACATACCTTAATGTTAGACGAACCATTCAACTACATACCTTAATTTTAGACGAACTATTCAACTGCATATCTTATCGTTAGACAACCCATTCAACTACATCTATCCAGCTGGCTTGCGGATCGTCGGTGGTTCTACCCAGGTGCCCGCCGTTGCACTAAAATTGCCCGGCATGTCACCTGGGGTCTTCCTCCTCCAACGAAAGCTGGAAAAGACGCTATATGATCTTCGCTGTTCGTGGAACTATAATATCCAATTCAATACAACTACTTACCTCAAAGCCTTCTCTTCCTTTTGGAAACACAATTCTACTTTCCCAATAACGCATTTGCTTGTTTTGCACAATATTCACACACGTGTTATCTTGTACACTTTATCGATATCATGATACTATGTTATAAAGGTATGTTAAGAACGTGTCTTTGTTATCTATTTATACTCACGGTCTATGAAAACGCACCGCAAAACAAATTATTTTAAAAGTTAGAATTTGAGGCAATTTGGACAAAATATGATAACGAGTCGATATTTAACATTCTTTACGTGCGTATCTGGTTTTAGTACTTGTATAAAGGTATGTTAAGAAATGTGTGTCTGTCATCTATTTATACTCACGGTCAATGAAAACGCACCGCTAAACAGTTAGAATTTGAGGCAATTGGGACAAAATATGATATAATTGTTATGAAATGCACGTTAATTTCCGTTTTTTTTTCAGTTGCATAGAACAGAGAAATCATTTTCTTGGAAGCGTTCATTGCATAATACTGTCAGAAGTCAGAAAATAAAAAGACCAGTAAAATCAATTGGAATTTATTAAGAGACAGATTAATTCATGTTGAAGTTCAATGGAACAGTTTTCTTTTTATGACTATCCATAGTAAACCATTTTAAATGTCAAGGTAAATAACTGCGTAACTGCTTGTCATAAAAGCCTACCAATAAACATATAAAGGGTATGAGAGTGGACCTTTAGAAACGGCCGAACACGACACATACGAAATATTGCAGTCTCGGTTTGATTGAGACTGTTAATGAACGGTAGTGAAATATGCTAGCTACCGATCACGCCCTCTGGCCCCGGATTGAGCAGAACTCAATATCGATACAATCAATAGTACATACTGTTAACCATCCCGAAGATGGCAGGCATATAGCGGTGGACATACACAAGTCAGGTATCAAGATTAAATACTTAAAATAGTAAAATATATTGTTTCCGCAGTTTTATTCCAAATGGTCCAACACCATACACATATACATACAGTAACAATCTGATAAGGTTTGGTAAAGATCGGATGACCGTCAGTATATTTATATATCACTTTACTGTGTTCTGTGAAAGCTGCATTTCCTGTTTGACTTTTAAATTTATTTTTACTATCTACATTTCATAGAAATGATTTGAACAAAATAATTTTACTTTCCTTAATGCGCACGTTCTATTTGAAACAGAAATAATAGGTGGTAACATAAATAGTGTGTAATACTAACACGCATACAAAATATATTTCTATAAAGACGTGCAACATACACAGAAATAAACGCCAACATAATAGCAGATATATGTGAAATGTTACCTTCTGGGACCTATATTTAAAACGCATTCTTCTTTGTAGGCTCGTCTTAAGTTCATGGCAATATCGGGTATTTAAGCAATAACATCTAACGTGGGACATCATTTCAGTCCAGACTCTATTATCCCCGCCGAGGCGGAGGGATATTAATTTGGCGTTGTCCGTCCATCCTTCCGTCCTTCCGTCCGGAGCCATATCTTCATAACTACAAGTTTGATTTTCATTACACTTGGTCATAATGTTTATCCTGATAGTGGGATGACGCGCGGCTATTTTTTTCCGGAATCGCCCCAGTAACGCCGGAGTTATTGCCCTTTAATTGCTAAAAATTGCTTAATTATGTCCGTCCACAGCCATATCTTGATAACTCTTGTTTGATTTTCATTAAACTTCATTATAATGTTTATCCCAATATTTGGATGTGACGCGGCAAATTTATTTCGGAATCGTCCTAGTAACGCCGGAGTTATTGCCCTTAAATTGATAAATGTCCCCTTGAATTATTCAGGCCGTGGGTTCAAATCTCACAGGAGGCGTAATTTTATTCTTTTCTTTTTTAATTATTTCCATTTTTTTCATGAGAAAGTTTGGTTCTTCTAAAAAAGAAAGAAGAAAAAATGATGGTTTTTTAAATAAATAATTTTTTGATTTTTCTTTCTCATAAGGAGCCTTGGTTCATGGGTTCAGAGCTTAGGGGCCCTTGTTGGATTAGTTTTACATAGAGTTATAGGGAAGAACTTCAAAAATCTTTTCTGAAACTACAAGAGATAATAGGTTTAATATATTTTATTTATTATCAGCTTATGGATCCTCTACCAGTTTGTTCAAATGGTGACCCTGTGGTCAAATTTGGCCTCGCCCCAGGGGTCGCAGTTTTACATAGACTTATATACAGGGAAAAACTTTAAAAATCTTCTTCTCAGAAACTACAAAAGTCAAAGGTTTAATTTTTGTATTTACACTCAGCTAATGGTCCTATACCAAGTCTGTTTGAATGGTGACCCTGGGGTCAAATTTGTCCCCACCCCAGGAGTCACATGTTTTACATAGACTTATATAGGGAAAACCTTAAAACATCTTCTTCTCTGAAACTACAAGAGACAACAGTTTAATATTGTGTAATTACACTCAGCTTATTGTCCTCTACCAAGTTTGTTCAAATGGTGACACTGAGATCGAATTTGGCTCTGCCCCTGGGTCAAATGTCAAATTTGGTTTGGGTGTTTATAATAATAAAAGTTTGATTTGTTTTAAAGCTAGACAAACTGGAGCCAAATACATCCCTCCCCATGAAATAACAAAATCATCTGATAGTAGCCGTAGTGATGAGATGAAGTAATCAGATTGATAAATATCACATGGCCAGGTAATTAAAAAGTAATCATTGATATACAATTCTACATTTCTTGTATATTACATTAATTGTATTACTATATTATACACACCTGCTAATATTACACCCAGTCCAGCCCTTTAGTCCCACTATAAAAGTCAATGCCTTCAAATGTACTATGGTGATGAATTTTAAAATCCTATCTAGTAGATATTCGAATTTATGAAGGCTCAAGGTCATGATTGATACTAATTAAATAAAAATCAGAACACATTTCTTCCACTCGAGGATAATACATCATTCGGCGGAGGATATCAATTCATCGAATTTGCGTGTTGTACCTATACCGGTAGGACGTCCTATTTGTTAAAAGGCGGAGAGACTAATATCGTTATAACCACACGCACACGCACGTCCGCTCGCACGCACGCACACACACACACACACACACACATGAGTTAATGGGTAATGACTATTTAGTGTTAGAAACACACCGTACCAAAATAGATCGATGTTCTAGTGGCTAAACCTTCGTGTACTAAAGAACAAATAACAGCGCAAGATCCCTGGTTCAAATCCCACTAAGGGTAATTATGTGTTTGTTTATGAGCCTTATATTTGTCGACGTTTCCAGTACGAAAGCTGGATAACACATGATAGTTTATGCATCGAGTTCTGGCTCATATGCCGATTTTGTTCGTCGACCTGAACTACTTTACCAATGACGCATTCATATGCATGAAGGTTTTTGGATTTTGGTGTCAAACAAATGAAATTTAAATATTTGAATTGTTTTTAATAAGAGATTGATCGTGATTATAACTAAACTATTGCCAAATAAGAGGGCCAAAATGGCCATGAATCCAAAATGGCCCTGAATCACTCACCTGATTGTCTTTGCAAAGATGAAACATTGTCTAACATGCTTATAAGTTCATAACATAGTTAGATCATGCAGTCAATGGTGCACCATTGCGAATTCACGCCCCCGCCTTGAAGCGTTCAGGCCCAGTAAGTGTATATATGGTTATAGGGTGGGGATATCAACGGTTTTCAAGTTATGACCGAGGGTTGTTGATGAACCCCAGGGCCAATGCTGGTTGGATGGCTGAATCCGTCTCCTTATGCCCAGTAAGTATATATATGGTTATAAGGTGGGTTTCTCTCAAAGGTTTCCAAGTTACGATCCAAGGGCTATTTCCCCCAGGGTGGGGAAGGACATCGACGCCGATGCCTTTTTGGATGGCTGAATCTGTCTGCTCATGACCAGTAAGTGTATATCGGGTTATAGGGTGAGATCTCAACAGATTCTAAGTTTCTCCGGGGTGGGGCCAAGGCTGGTTGGATAGATGTTTTCTGTTTATGCTCAGTAAGTGAATAACTGTGGTTTCAGAGAAGAAATATGTTTAAGAGTTTTCCTATATAAGTCTATGTAAAACATGTGACCTCTGGGGTGGGGTTAAATTTGACCTGATGTTCTCGATGTAAACAAACATGACAGAGGACCATCAGCTTATAGGAAATGCAAAATATATAACCTCTGGCTCTTGTAGTTTCTGCGAAGTCGTTTTAATTGTTTGCCTATTTAAGTCTATGAAAAACATATCACCCCAGGGGCGGGGCCTAATTTGACCCTAATTTCACCATTGGAAACAAACTTTGGTAATTGCAACATATTAAACCTTTGTCTCTTTTAGTTTCAGACAAGATTTTGTAAGTTTTTCCCTATAAAATTAAGTCTATGTAGAACTCACGATGATCTCCGGGGTGGGGCCAGATTTGACCACAGGATCATCATTTGAACCAAGTTGGTAGAGGACCATAAGCTTATAAATAAAGAAAAACTGTCGAAATTTGTTCAGTGTTATTGAGAAAAAGAATGTTTAAAGCATGAGGCTGTATTAAGGTATGAGGCTATATAAAAGCATTGACCTCAGTATCATATTATTTGAAATTTGTTCAAAAATGGCCAAGCGATTTCTGGGGAGAAGTGAAACCTTCGGCTCAGGTGAGTTAAAACTAGATAAATGTAGGTATAAAAGAACAGAAAACGTAGCCTTCACAGAACACAGTCAACCAAAGTCAGATATAGGGTCCTATAGAAACTACAGCGCCCAAAACAATGTCATGGTAGGTCCGCACGCTTCAAAACAAAGAAGAAGACTTATTACAATGTTAAATAGATTTTAATAGAACCTGATCATACGGGCTGTCCACTGTATTGATGGCGTCATAACTGTCAGCGTTGACGTTCGTGCACAACCAGACCATACAATGACACTCTACATTCTGTGAACGTTTTGTTCAAATCGGATCATAAATATAGAAAATATAGACTTAACAAGATTTCCATTATGACATCACTGTTGGCCTTCACTGACGTTCTTACATAACTAGTCTTTGATCTCTACTGTGTGTTATCAAAATCCGATCATAAATGACATCACTGTTGGCCTTCACTGACGTTTTTACATAACTAGTCTTTGATCTCTACTGTGTGTTATCAAAATCCGATCATACAATATTTATTTAATGACGTCATGGGCGGCCATCTTGGATGATGTCATGACGTCACAAATGTCGGCGTTGACTAAGGCAGTGACACTGATTAGTTTTACAATAAAATAACTTAATAATGCAATCAATGAAAGAAACGATATTTTGATAATATTGTGATGTCATTGACGTGATGACGTCGTGACGTCGTGACGTAGAGAGACTCTTTGACTTGCTTGCACAACAAGACCCTGAATTATACAACTTTTTAAAGTTTTGTTTAATTCCGATCATAATATAGGAGATATAACGATAACACGATTTTACTAATGTCGTCATCGGCGGCCATCTTGGGTGATGTCATGGAGTCAACCTTTACAGTGCACTATTCCAGACTAAGATATACCTTAGGTTGAAATTTTGATATGCTATGGCAAATATTTCTAAGGAAAATTCATTAAGCAAACGTCAATATTTTCCCTGTATAACTCTATGTACTTTATTACTTCATTGTACAGACGAAATACAGAACAACATATAGACGAAGAGAGATATATATATGTATAAAGTATTCAAAATAAATAAAGAAAAACAGTTGGCACACAGTTATTTAGCTGACTGGAACCTCTTAGATATATGTATAAGTATGAGCTCAATCTATTGCTTCGTTTAATTTTAAATTACTTAAAAAAATATGGTCTTTATTTATTTCTTTTTTTAAAAAGGACATGTGTGTATTCAAATGTGTAAGTAAAATCAAGAGTGTGTATTGGACGACGCATGCAATACATGTAAAGTTCTGGTAAGATTGAATCAAAACCGGATTGCCGCTGTGGATGATCATAACACCAAATGATCTTGACACATTTCACAGTAATGAACAAATACATAAGTATTACATGCAAGAGTAGTACCTTTCGTCAACAGCCTTACAAAATCGGAGATTAAAGGGAGATGGAGATGCCTTAAAATTAAAGATTTTTCCTTTGCGAAATGTTAGTAGTTTCCCTAAGAACAAAAAGTACTAATATTCAAATATTATTTAGCTCATGAAAACAGGCATACAATTCAGCTAACACTATACCATGATAAAAAGCCATGATTGTCCAAACTTTACCGTTATTGTATAACACTAAATAAAACAACACTATTTAGATAGATTACATTGTACTCATGCATAAACTGCAATGTAATAAACTTACGCTACCACGTTACACAATACACTATGATAATGTATACAAGTGCGTACTTGTGTCTTTTCGATGTCTAGTTTGTGTTATTTAGTGTGTTGAAATTGATAACGGCAGTGCAAAGCTTCGTAAGTAATCCATACAGACTTAGTCCAAACCCAATTATTCTATGTTTGCGATTATCTAAACGTGGTGTATTGGACAGAAATGCGGAGAGGGGATAGCGACCAAAATACACTATTTTAATTAGTATGTGTGCTAACGTAATAATACAAGTTCTTCAAGTACCTACGGACACGTCTGTATGGATCATACTAATATATGAACATAAGCAATATTTATAGCATAATTGTTCGGGTATATGCGATTTATACTGCTTCTCGAGGGCCGCAGGCGATTTATACTGCTTCTCGAGGGCCGCAGGCCCGAGAGTGCAGTATAAATCGCATACGAGAAAAATATGCTATAAATGTTGTGTACCTTAGCCATTTATCCAACTACGCATGTGCAAGAAGTTTAAGGGCGTTGCGGTTTTCAGTGAAAATAAAAGCTCGATCCAATCAAGAAATGGAATTATCACGCGGCAAGAGCATGACCCATGTTTTGATTATTGCAGCCAATCAACTGTGTATATTATTGGGCAAATCCAATGTCAAGGAGTGCTGTTTTGATAATGGGTAGTCGTGTTTTACAAATTTGATTGACTTGTGTGTTAACATTGCAACTACACGCGTGTAAAATTGATTATACCACAATAGCCTAAATGCACACTATGCATCGTGTAATACCCGAGGATATATACAGCATATGTTAGTTATTGTGGTATAATAACATTATGCATATTGCATACTAGACTGCGTCTAAATTGCAGTTCCCTTAACAATGATCTGTTTTCCAAAAACATGGTAGAATCGCCTATTTGTACATGCGGATGTGTTGAAAACGGTGACCATTTCTTCTTTAAGTGCAATAAATATACTGATATTAGAAATGTATTGGTAAATTCATTACCCCGTCTACCAAATATTACACTGAAAACAATTCTATTTGGAGATCAAAATGTATCGTACGATACAAATATTCTTATATTCGGTGCGGTACACAATTATATTAAAAACTCAAAACGTTTTAACTAGTAGATCGATTTGTTCTTTTGTTGAATTCCCAAATCAACTACACCCCCTTTCCCTGTGTCGCCCCAAATTCCCTAATTATTTTCAAAAAAATGATTTACACTGGAGATTTATAAATAAATATTAATAACAATTAAATGTATTTGCATAATCTATTCATTTAATTTTTTGTCTGTTTGAATTTCGTATTTTTCAAGTTACTTTCTATTTTTTCCTTTTTGTTACTTTTTATTATTTCAATTATATCTAACCATTATTCTAGAATATGTATATACAAAAAACTTACACTTAAGTAATTTAAGTTCTCATACTTCCAGAATGTATATTGTGAAAATATCTAATTATTGCTGTTTACTATGCCATCAACTGTGTACAATTAATATCATACCTAGGAGAAGAACATCATAAGTATCTTACTTTCGTTCTAATCCTTTTTCTTCTATTGTGTACAAATATTATGTTGTAAAAAGCTTGTGAAATAAAAATATGTTTAAACCAATAACATTATGCATTATCTCCCGTGCATTATCTCCCCGTACACGTGCAAAACTCATGCTCTATCCTATACATAGACCATGGTATAACTGCCGAATCTGTCATTTATAGCACGGCTGAAATATACCGGCATTTATAGCATGGTTTAGGCTCAGACCTTCAGGTTTATGAAAAATATATCATAAGCAAGAACAAAGGAAAATCATTAGAGCTGTGGTACAAATATATGTTATTGCATTGTCCAAGCATCGCCAGAAGCATGACTACTGTTGTCATCATTCCAGCTGTGTCAGCACTGCAGTTCATTATTGCAGTAATTTACATGCCTATTATTTATGACATAAATAACAAATAAACACAGTATAGGTAGCGATATGCACAGACATAGCGTATAATTCGACTTCGTTTCTTCAAATCATCACAAATCAATCGACAACATATATGCAATAAATTCATACCAAGAGTGAAAACTCTTAATTCATGAAAGCATTTGAACGGTTTCTATCAATAAACATAAACACAGTTTTAATCCAGCGATGGTTCCAAAAGAAAACCACAACCACTTATTGATGTGTGGCTTTTCCCAGTCACTATAACAGATTAATGGAAAAGAGAGAGTTTTGAGAAACTTCAAAACTCTTCATTGTCCGGAACTCATCACTGTAGATCACGTACGCACTCGCATTGAGTACACCATTCTCAAAGTGAAACAAACTGCAAAAAACAAAAATACATATCAGCATCTAATTATACACTCTTAATACATATTATCATCATTAAGGGTGGGTGGGAGGGAACACGTTGTAAACTGCAACACGCTACTTTGCCTGTCATATCTCGAATGATTGAACGCAGTTCAATTTCAGTATATGAACACTGTGTACTCACTTTTCACGTGCATAAGTGAGATACACGACTATTTTACCAGGTAAAACAGGTAAAATCTAGTCGGAACCAGATAATATACTATATTATCTTTACAGACGTGATCTAAAATATCGTGGAAGAAAATAAGACGAGAAAAGACAAGTGCTCGTGAGCGTAGAAGCTTAGTTGCTGGGTATTTTGTTGACTGGAACAATCTCTCCAGGTCAAAAAAGCATTCTCTGTATGGGGAATGGCGAAAGCAGCAGAAACATTTTAAGGAAAGCATAAGCAAACGTTGAAGTTATCTTGCCTACTTTTGAATGCTTTAAGTAATTTATCTGGTTGTTATTTTTCCGGAAATGACAGGCTGGCTGTTAAAAGACTGCAAGTGCAATTACATGTTAGTTCTTTTCAGACAATACATGCTGTTGTATTTGCAACTAGTGTTGGTGGGCCTGTAATACTGCACAGGTGTACAGTACTGGTTCTACCCAGTTTAAAGTATGTGGTCCGTCTCCACCACAAAAAGAAACTTGACCATCAACCGTCATACATAGCCTAAAATGTGCTGAAAAATGACATTAAACACCAAATGAAAAATGGTGTTTTTGTGCCGACCCTAGTAATTAATACTGGGTAGGAACTTGGTATCAGTGGTTTTATTTGTATTTGAAATGGCAACCATAATTCTTCCAGGTCGCCTCCAGTCCTTAATTTAAACAATATTTTATTCAAGTACTGAATGGTCTCTTTAATCAATTGTGAAATTCACTCCATAACTGTGTATGCCTTTCCATTTCAAATGCAAATGTAAACCATAATCAAATAAAAAATATGTTTAGTTTTTATTTGATTATGGTTAGTATAAGGCATTTGCAATGAGGCACAAGTTACCTCGGATTATAATGTATATTCATAGCTCTGTGAGAATCATAGCTCTTATGGTTTTATATTCTCTACTGACCACAGAGCATGAGAGGTTGGTTCAGACTATAAAACCATAAGAGCTATGGTTCTCACAGCTATATTGTTCAGCATTATGATGATTATTTTTTTATTGAAGTGTTTTGGAGTCTTGGTAGCTTGTAGAAAGTTCTATAGCGTAACATTTGTGCTGCTATTTGGAGTTGTCAGGTTCAGTACATTTCGAAAAAAGAGTAAGGATGGACTAGATTGTAATTATGGATGGTAAGCATGAGATAGAATTGTCTGTCACCTACCCTAAATGTTTGTAAATACAAATTATATTATGTGGATGCTAAATAATGTATTGTGCTATATGATAACTTTATCTGATCGGTGTTCTATATAAAGTGCTATAAAATGCGGTAATGTTTCACATTTATGATAAAATGTGCTTGCTTACAAATGTGCTGTAAGTGATTTGTAATTCTGTGGAGTATCCAAATCATGAGTTGAGTGCAGTTATTAAAAACAATGAAGCTATTGTTACTATAAATAAAAATAGAACAAGATAACAATTGTTTCATGAAATGTATGATGTGTATATATTGTCAAGCTAGTCTATGCTTTTGAAACTGAAATATTTTTTATCTTAACCTGGTTGAACAAATCAAAGGTATGCCCTGCAATGGTGGACACGGATAAACTGGTCAAGTTCATTTTGCTCTTAAGTTTGTTGAATGCTGTTTGTATTTATAACGAAATACCAGTAAAATTGAGTATTGCTGATGTGCTGATCTCTTGGTCCAAATATAGATGTATAAAATGTTCAGAAAAATTGCCGTTTCAAAGACCGACGTCTTGCATGGGTGGCTAGCAGTCTGTGGTTCCATTCCCAGCTATGGCACGCCAATTTTTAAATTTAAATTGGCTGTTTTTCTATATATTTAATAATTCGGTGTCCTTGTTATCTCCATGTAAATGAGGCTTTTTACATAATAATGTGGTCATGCCTCATATTTGTTATCTCCATGTAAATGAGGCTTGTTACATAATAATCTAGTCATGCCTCTTATTTGTTATCTCCATGTAAATGATGCATGTTAGTAATAATGTGGTCATGCCTAATATTTGTTATCTCCATGTAAATGATGCATGTTAGGTAATAATCTAGTCATGCCTCATATTTGTTATCTCCATGTAAATGATGCATGTTAGGTAATAATCTAGTCATGCCTCATATTTGTTATCTCCATGTAAATGATGCATGTTAGGTAATAATGTGGTCATGCCTAATATTTGTTATCTCCATGTAAATGATGAATGCTAGGTAATAATCTAGTCATGCCTCATATTTGTTATCTCCATGTAAATGATGCATGTTAGGTAATAATCTAGTCATGCCTCATATTTGTTATCTCCATGTAAATGATGCATGTTAGGTAATAATCTAGTCATGCCTCATATTTGTTATCTCAATGTAAATGATGCATGTTAGGTAATAATCTAGTCATGCTTCATATTTGTTATCTCCATGTAAATGATGCATGTTAGGTAATAATCTAGTCATGCCTCATATTTGTTATCTCCATGTAAATGAGGCTTGTTACATAATAATCTAGTCATGCCTCATATTTGTTATCTCCATGTAAATGATGCATGTTAGGTAATAATGTGGTCATGCCTCATATTTGTTATCTCCATGTAAATGAGGCTTGTGAAATATTTGATAATCTAGTCATGCTTCATATTTTATCATGTAAATGCTGTTTAAATATTACTTTACCTGTGTTGTGTTGACATATTACTTGACAACTTGCCATATTACAATGCTCCAGATAAGCAGTTTTCAAAGGTATTTCAATTTGAGAAGTCGGTAGTGAAAAACATAATAATACATACCATTTCAGTAAAAAACATGTTTTAGTGAGCAATCGCTGGAAATCTTATCTGGAGCACTGCATATTACCAGAATTGTGTACACGAATTATTGTCATATTAAAGGGACACATGGCAATCTTGAAGTGTTTGAAATCAATGTAGTTATCCGGAATCATTTTGACTTTAAACCTGCTTGAATGTAATTAAATACAATTTTGACATATTTTCCTCTTTTTTACCATCTACCATAAGTGTAAATATATTACTGGTGCACTGTTATCAACAGTTCCTTATACGTAAAAACGATTTGCTCTGAACTTTTCTTTTAATTAATAGTAATGTTTGAACAAATGCAAATTATTTGCAAAAAACTAAACTGGAGATTGCGATGTGTTCCTTTAACTGTTGTGTTGCTAGTATACTGGAAATCATATATTGCATTCTGTAAGAATTCCGTAATAATTAAGTCCACTCCAGTATGCTTTATTTAAATATGTGTGTTGACACACGGTCACCAGAAAAAAAGTTCCTTGTGACAGTTCTAGTTTTCAATCCATTATGATCGAAAGGTAGAAACAAATCCTTATGTGGTTGCCGGGGTATAATACACCACTGCAAAATGATCCCGCTAGAGGCAGAGGGGTTGGACTCCCTCTTTATGTTCATTTTGTAATTTTTGATAATGTTCATTCACGGTCTTAATCATGACACTGCGTTTGTACCACACATGTGCAAAACTAGAAGATGAGTATCACTTTGTTATTGCATGTTCATTATATGATGAATCGAGTGAAACATACATAAAGAAGCATTATTGGAAAATACGAAGTATGTTTACATTTTTGGAACTTATAATTGTGAATCACAAAATTATAAAAGATCTGCCCAGTGAGTGTTTTAAAGATAAGAGTGCTAAATGTGTTAGATACTAGTAATTGGAGTACAAAACATCGTGGCATTTTATTATTAAATTATATGAAACTTGCTCTTTAATATTAATATTAATTTTGAATGTTGGTAAAGTGTATTTGATGTTTTCATAAAGTTATTATGCGATTAAAACTGTTTTAAATGTATTGATAATAACAATAACACACGAAAATATTTCTTGAATTATAACCTTCAAAAGCTTTATAATTATATATGTGTTGATGTTGAAACAGTAGTACTTTGGCATAAGTACACATACCTATTTCATGTATATACACTACTCAAAATTTGCTAAGGATAACTTTTTGCTGTCTAAATTTCGTGCTGAAATAAATAGCATTAATTCTATTGTACATGAAATTTTTTAGGGCAGTGTATGGTCATGTGATCTCATGACTATATTCTAATTGTGGAATTGTTGAAGTATCAATGAAATTAATATCGTTATTGTGAATTAATTTCTAATAAAATTATATGGAAGAATAAAAGTGATCCTTTGCAAATTTTTAGTATATCGTCTGTCGACCTTTTATATAGGTTTTATATCCTCATGGGTCTTATGACCTTTTGGAATTTTGAAGAATAAAAGATTAAATATGCAACCGTGGAAACGTGGATTCATCATAAATGGAGTGTCTACTTAATAATTTGCAGCACCTCTGCAGTTCTGCATGTTAGAAGCTTCTAGGCCCATTCTCCATATTTTATCTTGATGTAAATGGAGGATGAGCCTGGCATGTTCATTCCTGTTTGACGCAATATAACAATATAACAGTTCTTGTGTTGGTGAATTCCTTTATGGTTCCTGGGCAAGAATAGGTCCACAGTTTAGAGGTAAAATCCCTCTGAATTTAAGTGTAGTCATTTTTATGGGGTTAGAGGTCTTCATCATCCCTGTATTGTTTCAGGTGCTACTTAAGTGATGGCTGAAAACAATGATCACAAGTCCAGCAAACTTACACCAGAATTTGTAGCAACTCGCAGATCTGTAGGAAAATGAGGGCATGAAATGGTCATACCTGTTGATGCTATATAACGCTTTTAGAGTTGGGGTGCTGTAAAAATCATGTCACTCAACTGAGGCTAGTGCGCAGTAAACCACAGTCTGATATGCTAGTATTCTGGTATATATATAAATATATAATTTTTTTAAAGAATAATTGATTTGATGTGTATTTTAATATTGATTGATATAAATAAAGAACATTAAAGAAGAGAACAATTGTTTTAGTCTTTCTATATTGCAAACTGTTGTCAAGGGCTATATTGGTAAGGGCTATATTGGTAAGGCGTGTATACTGAACGTATGTGCCCATATGTTTGAAACGTCTCACCTCTTCGAATTGTGAGAAATCGACTTGTGAGAAAGTGTTGATTATTTGGAATATGGGAGGTATAAATTACATGTACTTGTTTTATCCAGAAAAAGTTGTAGGTCTGTCTCCACCACGAAATAATTGACCGTCGTATAATAATCTAAAACGTAATGAAAATGATGTAAAACAACATTCAACCAACTAGGTTTGACTTATTCGAAGAAGAAAAACTATTTTCATCACTTGATTGTCGTTGTCTGCGTCACTTGATTAAAGTTATCTGAAACTTCACACACCCGTATTCAGCATTACCAGACACCACAGAGCCACATTCGATAACTCCTGCGTTTAACAGAATTGTGGCCGCTGTTATACTTAAAAAACTTGGTTTAAGTTTGTATGTGAATGCAGCTAGTATCTCAGAAACTACTTTATATAATGGATTATGCACCGAAAATTCATTTGGCATATGCACCAAGCAAAAATGCATATGTACCGAACATACAGACATGCACCAAACTTAAAGGCATATGCACTGAATTTGTAGGCATAGGCACCGATTTTTTGTTGAGTCCTTTTTGTTGAATTATTCGAAGAAGAAAACCTATTTTCATCACTTGATTGTCGTTGTCTGCGTCACTTTATTAAAGGTGTATCTCTGAGACTTCATACACCTGCATTCAGCATTACTAGACACTACGGAGCCAGTTTCTATAACTCCTGCATTTAACAGAATTATGGCCCCTGTTATAATTAGAAAACTTGGTTCAAATTTGTGAATGCGGCTAGTATCTCAGAAATTACTTTATATAATGGATTATGCACCGAACAATTAATATGGCATATGCACCGAACAAAAAAGCATATGTACCGAACATAAAGACATGCACCGAACTTAAAGGCATATGCCCCGAACATAAAGGCATATGTACTGAAGGCATATGTACGTGTCCTACTAAATACCATTAAGGACCACTAAGGGATCACTAAGGACCACTAAGGACACTAAGGGACCACTAAGGACCACTAAGGACCACTAAGGAACCACTAAAGGACTACTGAGGACAATTAAGAGGCACTTAGGGAAAAACAATAGATGATAGGTAAACTGTTTCAGATGAAAGAAAAGTGGTGTTAAGTTTATTTTTAAGAAAGCATCTGCTACAAGTATCATACATGATGAATTCATTCAATCTTAAACCTGTACCCAGGACTCGGGACGTGGACCCTGCTTTCTATGAGTCCCATTTTTTTTTATTATTATTATTATTTTATTTTTTTTCTTTGATCATTTTTTTTTTTTGGATCATTTTTTTTTTGATCATTTTCTTTTTTTTATCATTTCTTTTTTTTTTGATCATTTTTTTTAATCTTTTATATATATATTCTTTTTTTTTTAACATGTGATAAATTAGTATTTGTTTTCTGATTCTAAATCAATTTGTGTTTAAAGGGATGCACGGCAAATTAGAAGTAATTATCAAACATGAAAAGTTCCTCGATTTATTAATCATAATATTATGACTTGCATAAAAAGGTAATCCAATTTGGAGATTTCCTTTTTCCTTAGTTATTCAGCACACACAGTATTGGTGCAACAATGGCGTGTGTCCCTTTAAACGTGTACACTTGTAAATGTAATAGGAGTGCATATTTGAGAATAAACAAATTGTTAACACAACACTTTCAAGACGTTATTGAATTTTGTAATTAAGCTTTTCATGTACCGGAAATTCAGAATACAGTCCTGTACGGCCTGTTTTCTTTTCCTTTGACTGAAGGCACAAAAACTTTTGTAAATATCGTTTCTTGTCCTCTTCCGACTTGGCATGCCAGACCGCAGGTGCCAGCTTTTGTTTGGCAAACCGTGGAACTAAGCTGTAGTTTCCAGTTCCATACAGCGCACGGCGAACATCAATCATTTGAACCCTGACGACATCATATAATTTTAGTACAAGGTCATCTGTTTTCTTCGGCTGCCATTGTATTGCAATTTTTAACCGATTGTTCATAGACTCGGTGTTGTTGTTCGCCCAGAGTTCATCCGACTGGTCAATACAGTGTTTGGATATCTTCGCCTCAACGTACTTCTCGTAATACTGGAGAAAGTCAGCATGATTTTGGAAGAGGGTGCATATTTGGCGCCATTTTGTCAATGCTAGCACTCTCAGTGACAGGGTTTGAATGTATTGAAATATCACCGATCTCTACATGAGAGCTATATATGTGCGCTGAAACACTTGCTGAATCTGCACTCTCAGTGAGGGAGTGACAGGGTTTGAATGTATTGAAATATCACCGATCTCTACATGTGAGCTATATATGTGCTTTGAAAAGCTTGCTGAATCTAAACAAACACTAGTCATCGAATCAATGTCATTTTGAATGAAAGATTGTTCCATGGAGTCATTACTTTGTTCAGAAGAGTCAACCGCATAATTATTTTGTTGTACTGGTGCTTGACTATTTTTCTGTCCATATGGATGGTTTAGATCATCGGAATTGACTGACATGTCCGACATTTCAAATACTGGTGCTTTTTTGGTGTGCTTGTTAAAGGCTTTTTTTTACAGGGCGCGGTAGCTTTTGTTTTTGTGAGTTTTAATTTCAGTTTTGATGTAGGGGTGAAGTATATATGCCTGGCTGTAAATGGGGTAGGTTGATGGTTGAAATGTGTCTGTCGCTGACGCTGACTAACGGTACGAAATGATTCGGTATCCAGATTTTCGATCCACATGGCATGCCCATTCTTGTCCACATTACGTTGAGATGTGAGCTCTCAGGTTGTGTTTGCTCCTTACACGGCTTATGCGAACGAGTCAGTAATTCAGCTACATGGTCACGTGTGCCATTGACTTTGGGGTAAACAGCTCGAATCTCCTGACCAAGAACATCGGCTGCTGCTTGAATCATCCAGGCAGAAACATATCCTCCAACTTTCGCACACATCATACACGCTTCGTCAAAACTAGGTGAACATAATATGAAATCCTTAACATACGTCTGAGTTGTGTAGTGTTGCTTATGATCTACCATTTGTATACAAGAGCGCACTTTAATTTCTTCTGCCATGTTCTCGACTCCACCTAGAGCAGGTGACAGCGCATTAAAAAGGCAATTTCCATTACCTGTCGTAAGAATTGGTTGCAGTTGTACATCAACATCCGAAGATTCCAAATACATCAGTGAGTTGAAGTCATCACGTAAGTTTGATCTGTCGAATGATTGTGCCGTCGTATTTCCAGGTGTCCCTGACAACAGTGTTTTCTCCCTACGTACCATGGCAGTCAGGTGGTTTATACTGGTTTCAGCGGCCCACGGGGGAGAAAATGGTGATGATGATGTAAATGAGGCCAAATGAAAGTGTTCATCCAATACAAGAGGTGTTCAACTTATAACGTAACGCTTTAGTTTTTTTCTTTTTTAACCTATGTATTGCCTTAACGTTTTACCAAATAATTCATCTAACATTGTATTCATTATATTTCAGTCATTTTTAGAATTGAAGATGTTGGCTTCAAATGTCAATGTCTACCCTTTTCGAAAAAACACGGATGCACCAAAATAAGGAAGCACATAATAGTAATAGACCATGTAATAATCGTCTTATATCGATTGCATCATTATACTTGCCATTAAAGTGCACATTAAAGTGTTACTTTATAAGTTGAACACCAACGTTTTCAATATATCATATTGTTTGTTAATTTCTTATGGTTTTTACTGTCTTCAACAAAACAATAAAAAAAATCACCTACCTACCCACTTCTAAAATCATGGGTCGGGAAACAGCAAACAAATGTATTTTTTAAGGAAGGCCTAATGTATATTTATATATACTATATGCCCATTTGTGATTTTCGAATGCTTTAAAATAACTATTAATGAAAACTAAAACTTAGCATCTATTCGGCCCTCTATAATGCTTGTGATATATTAAATATGAAATCAGTATGACTAAATATATTAATTTATAAAAATGTCCAGTTATAGAAACCGAACAATGGCTCTGTCTACTTTTGCATGCGATAATATTGCTTTCAGTATACAGAATGATTAAATGTTACATCAGGTGTGATATATTAAATATGAAATTTGTATTTTGCAATCAACACGTGTCACTAATCCTATAACGAAATAAGTAAAGGTTGTAAAGGTGAAAAGTCTTTACAAGTAATTAAATGACAAGTCATTGTTGGTGATAATTTTTTCATTTTAAATTATTTACAAATGAAACAGCAAACAATATTTGGCATACGATACGTTCAGACACATTAACTATTTATGATTATTCAAAATCCTATCATTTTATCCAGCTCGCTTATTAATAAGATCCTCTAAATATAAAAACAGAAAAAAAAATATATATAGAACTAAGCATGCTACTAAGGGTATGACTAGATACGGAAAAGAACGTTCTTTTCGCGAAAAAAACCCAGAATTATCCGAAAAGACAGTATCAAATCTTTATTATTGAGCTAAATTGTTTTTTTTTTTTTTAATTCATTCTTTACATTTAAGCACAAGAATAGCAATTAGTAAATAAACAATTAGTAAATAAAAAAGTCGAAATATTTGATTATGTTTAAATTATTTTCAATTTAAGTATAAATGTAACTTCGAGTTGTCCGAAAAGACATGAACTATGTCCGAAAAGACATATTAAAATCATTATTAATTAATTTATTTTCATTTCATTTGATATATTTAAACATCTTAATAATAATAATAATTTTTTTTTTAAGTGTATCCTAAAAAATAATAACTCACCTCTTGCTCATAATTCCGTTGAATGGAACGATATAGTTCATCTTTTTGTGAGGCTTATTATGCAATATTTGGAGACAGTTATATCTGGAGACTGCACAAATACACAAATGGACGAATGCATTGGAGATATGAGTGAAAATTCTTTGGAGTATCCTGCATGTCGACGACATAAAATATTTAACCTATGTTTGATAGACTACTTTCATCTTGTCCACGGTAAGTACTTATAAGAAACTCTAATTTACCTTTAAGGTGGTTTGATTTGAGAACGTATTACATTACTCGCGTTTAGCACGTTGACATCACAGCACGTGTCATTATAATGCCGTATGTATTATTGTTCGGCGCCCCTTGAGGGCCCCGGACATACTGTGGTAGTACTTTGACCTTAGGCATGGGGAATCAAAAGGACTGATAGTTGAGTATGTTTGGATTGTAATTAAAAATGTTTAAATGGCATTTAAAGCATGCTATAAAACGCACCAGAATAAGATATAAAACACAAGAGATAAAACTGCTTAGCGATTTCTTGAATTCTGTAAGAAATGATGCACCAATAATTCAAAAATTATACAAAATCATTTCATTAAAACGATGTCTCCCTGTACTTTCGTTTTCAATACATTTGTCTGCATTTGACAGTCAAAATGAAGCATTACAAAATTAGCGATTTCCCGTAAACGAAATTTAAATGCCAAAACTTTCCGATATATCATCGTATTTTCTCATTTCTTAGCAACATTTAATGTAATTTGCCAATAATAATTAATCAAAACGATTTAAAAACGAGAACAATGTGAAAACATTTGAAACGCAGATATTACGATCGATAAATTTCGTTAAATTTTTCTAAAATTCGTATTACGCATTTAACCATTTGATTTTATAAGGGAGATAAGCACGCGGTTAACAATCAATTTGGAACACTCGGATTCGATCGCCTTGTTTTATACGTTTTCGTCAACAATTTATCGAAGCTCATTTTGGAAATAGACTTTGACAACCGTTAAATCAGATCTAAATCAATCAATTCTGCACACGTTTCATTGAAAATTATGCGCGCGCTTGTCCCGCATCGATGCAAAAAACATGCGTGATTTTAAAAATTCATATACTTTTATAAAAGTATCCTTCTACATCATATCGTTTGTACAATTTTACAGTGCTAATATAAAATAGGTCTAAAATTCATTATATTTTTTAAATGCAATTTATTATAGATACTTTTGGGGGGAGAAAATACATGAAATATGTTTGCGTGTTCTTGATGAAAATTTCTTAAACATGATCTTACTCAGACTGAACAACAAAAAAGAACAGTGACATTGACTGTGTTAAAAAAGTCAGCTGACTTCACCAACTACACATCTGGCCAGAAGCAGATGACTTACTTCAACATAATTGCTGCAAATCTCAATGAGATACTGTTGATTCGGTGTTACCAGAAGCACAAATTTACAACTATCAGAGTAGGCTACACCTACAAATTTACAAATATGATAAAGAAAGAAGACTCATGCTGGATTATTGGAACAAGCAGTATAGGGTATGCCCCTACAGCTCCTACTGGAACCTTTTCCGACTCAAAACTTGTTCTCCCAGAGGATGAATCACCAGCTGGCCAAAAAAGGTCATTAGATGAGGCAATGACCTCACCACAGAAGTCTACTGTTGTGGGCAAAATTGTCAAGGTATGTACACATTTTATTTTTTTTAAATTATTTTTTTCTTAATTTTCTTTATTTAATATGTTGACAGACTTCCTTTTGTATATCCATGTTTAAACACTTATTTAAAAAGGTTTAAAAAATTGTAAAACAACTTCCAATTACACCTCTATATTGTGTCTTGACATACCATATTCAACCTATTTATAGCACATGCCACTAAAGAACACATTAAGTCCGTTATTTTAGCAACACAAATTTACATGGACACACTGTTTTGAAATTGATCCCTCTAAGCTCTCTTAAAAAACTTGAAATAACTTGTGCTTAACCGTTAACCATTATTAAAATCAGTGAAATATTTAAATTGAAGAAAGTAGCTGCCACATTTAAAAAAAAGAATATCTTTTCTTTTTTAAACGTATTTTTACAAAACTAAGCGCACACAGTGGTTATCACAATGAAAAAGTAATATGTTTATTTAAATAAACTGTATGCTTAATCCAACAAATGTAACCACATTTACATCTTAATCCTGAAGATTTACAACATCATTAAAAAATATTAACACTATTTTTATTCTAGGTATCTCCACTGGCCTATAGAAGAGAAGGCAGTTTGGCGGTGAGGTCTTTGGCCATCAAGGACAGCACATCTCTAGTAAAAGTGGCACTGTTCGAGAGAAACGCTGAGGCCAACTATTTGCCAAATTCCTGTGTAGAGATAAGTGGGTTATACAAAAAGACTTATCAAAACAGAACACAATTAACTGCAACGCATGCAACTACATGTCAGTAAATAAAAACGACGTTAACAATTCAAACAGATATGTGAAGTGCATTGTCCATTAATTCTTGGCTTACTTAGCTTTCTCTCCAAATGTTTCAACAACGACTTTGTAATCACTCGGCATTCATCACCTTATCTTTCCATAAACTATTTATTTAAACCTAATGCAGTCAATTCATTTAACACATTTTAAGGAAAGTCCTGCAACGAAACCGTTTGGAAAATTGTCTGAATGACCTAGTTAATTCAAAATACATTTAACCAAGTCAACATAGCAACGTTTGTTAATATTAAGTCCATGACCACTAAATATACCAAGGTTTAGTACTGATGATAAGATAGTTAAAATAACTGATAAACACGTGTACTGTTATTTAATAACGTATGTTTTAATTCTTCAAAATTTTGGCGCCGAATTGATGCTTTGCATCAAGTTTTTCTTGTTAGTTATTAGGATTCATGGGCTGATGTCTACGGCGCACTGACCAATGAAATCCTGAGAAGTTTCTTTGCAGTATGACAATATATCATGTCACTTATTGATTTTTTAAATTCAGATACGTGACTGTTAAAGGGTCCTCCAAATTGAAATAACTTTCCTTTGTATTACAAAGATAATGATTAGCAGTTTCTAAAAATACTTCGGTCAAAATCGTAAACCTATTCGTTCATCGGTAAATCACGAATCCATACGGCACATTTGCCCCTAATACACACCTGTCACGGAAACGTAACTGAGGTTTCACGGAAACAGCCGAATGTAAAAACCTCGTTGACGTCACGCATTACCTATGGTTCGTTAGAATTCAAAATGGCGGACACAAACCAAGTAAACAATGCCAGCGAAGTGGACAATCAACATTTTGTGTACCCCATCCACTTTGATTCTGAGCGTATAAATGAAAACAATAAACGAATAATACAAATAAACTCATGATATTAGATTTTTCAATGTCTTCATCCTGTGACTGTGTCTCCGTCTGTGGGTCTGCAAATCGGAGAATCGGTGAATTGCGTCAGGTTTCAGCATTGGTTTTAAGTTTTGATACCTACTGTATTTACTCAATGAGTCCGGACTCTCATTAATTCCGGACACCTTATTAATTGGAGAAAATAATTAAACTAGTGCTCGGACATATTAAGAAATCAATCTTATTTCAATAGTTTTGATGCTTTTATAAATTCGGACATCGGGAAAAGATGAATTATTCGCCGAAAATGACAGGTTAAAATTACGATCAACGACTTCTAATTGCTGATTGCATCTCGATAATTACCAACAGAGGCAGCAGAATATAATTCAATGAATTTAATTGTAACTTGTTTGATGCAATTAAATAAAAAGTTTTTGATCGTGATTTTTTACTGTTATTAACGAGCCATTTTGAAACAATTACATTATTACTGACCCATGCTATAATTTTGTGTAATCGGTCAGGTGCGTGTTGAAACAATTGTCTAAACCAGGTAAAACCATTCCAATGTAGGTGTTACGGGTTGTTTTGTGTTGTCGCTGTCGCAGCTAGTGGGTAGTGGGCCATTCCATTATCTGGCATTACCAGCAAAACAATACGGTCTCGCTCACACAGGTAAAGTGCTGTGCGATTTGTTGTCTGTTTGTACAGACACATGAACTATTTTTTATTTCATACTATAAGCATGGCATGCTTTGTTTTTTAGCTTCGATTTGAGGAATAACATGATGGTGCAATTAAATGGATAAAGAACACGACTATTTTATAATTTTAATTTAATTTCTGCAATACCTTGTATGTTTTTATTTTGTAATAAAATAATCAACATGTTTTAAAACATGTTTTAAAATTGCATTGTCTCATTATTCAATAAAGTTCATTGCTACAGTTCAAACAAAATATAATAATTTAATATAATAAACTAGATGTCAAAAGTGTTCATTAGTTCATTGTTTACACATTTTTTATTAGTTCACTGTTGTGGATTGAATCGCATATAACCCAGTATACTATAACACAGTAGGCTATATGAGAAAAATGACATCCAACAAGAGTAACGGTTTGTTTACACATAGATACGCGCCATAATTGATTATGTAAATTAGGTAGTTTGTACGGAAGATGTGATTGGTCGTCCCATATGACGTCATTTTCCGAAGATCGATCGCGCACCAGTTTTTTTTGTGTACAGGTAAACTTCATACCTGTAAAACTTGCATTTATCAACGTTTTTTGAGAAAACAGACGATGACATTGACATTTTTTTATAATAAGCTTTCATTTAAAATCACTTTATTTTTCAATTTGGAGGACCCTTTAAATATATTGAGATAATATGTTATATTACCGCAATAAATACTTTTCTATAAATATTTTAAAATTAACTCTTACTTAAAAATCTTAATTATGACATGAGAACCTGTGTATTACATCACTCACGTTTAGCACGCGCCACCCGTTGACATCACAGCACGTGCCATAATAATGTCGTATATTTATATATGCTTTGTAGTCATACCGTGCTACTAATGGCAACTAATGGATGATAGTAGCAGACAGTCTATGATTGATAAGCATATATTTGACAGATTGATTAATTTTATTGCATGTACTAATTCAAATTATGAATCTGGTTTAAAATGTGTCTTGTGTGGGGACATGAACAGTAGAACGGCCGAATTTATCTAAACAAGGATATTACATTTTCACTCGTGCCAAATACGACAGGCAGATAATTTATTTAGACGCAATTCACGCCTCTCCTACTGAAATTGATTGTTACGTGCGCATTTTTTTCTGTGCAATCTTACAATCTTTGAACAAACCATGTATTTCAATAAATACGACAATAATTGTTAAAGGAAATACGAAGACAATTATCGAGGTCAAGGTAATCAGGCTGCTATGTGTACAGGCTGTTCCACTGGGCGCCCCCGTATGCAAAGTTCTGAGTTTCAATACACTAGTAGTCACGTGACAAACCAATTAAGTCATTGCTTACGTCATAACGCTTGCGCTGTATGACGTCAAAAGTTCTCAGCTTGTTTAAGATGCTTATTAATGTTATATGTACTGATGCATATGATGGGTTTATATCGGGGGTGTACACGGTTTGGGAGCATGGCAAGTTTGTTGTAATTAACATTTCATTAAAATTACTGTTGAGTTTTTCTTCGTGACGTATATTTACCAAGTGACGTCATGTAACGTGCGCTTCCAACGGATGAAATATACGCGGGGAATTAATGGAACAGCTGTAATTTATCGTAGAATAACATACAGCTGTCTCTCTTCTTTGTGCATATGAAAGACTGCGGAGGTCGTGTTAGAATGAGATTTAATTCCATTTTGAAAATAAAAAATTATTTCGTTAAATTTAAAAAATAGGTTTTCAGTGCATGTGGTTTGCTGTTCTTGAGTATATCAGAAGAATGAGTTCACGCTTTGTTTTCACAGACAGATGTAGTTCTACTTAAAGATAGAAACATTCAAGTAAGAATAAGTTATATCACTGTAAATGTATTAGTAAGATCCTTGGTCACAAACACGTTCATACAATATTTATTAATCTTGTTAAAATATTTATCAAAAAAGAGGTTATGACCCTATCAATTTTCAACGCACTGCATGTTTAGTGGTTTGACACATATACAGTTCACCACTATGATGTCGTCTTTGTTTGTGCGATGACCGGACATATTGTGGACCTTACGATGACGTCTACCTAAATCCTAAAGGACTCACACCACTATTATCTCCCTTGAATACTCGTGCCCTACAGATGAAGGAGGTAGATAAAAAACAAATTCGCTTTTCTACATTTTACAGAATACATTGATTTATCTTTCAACTTAAAATTAACAGGTTCTAAATCTAAAGCATTTTAGGAAGAGATCACAGAAAAATGCATGTTGATATTAGATGTCTAGCTAATTCTGTCTCATTTTACACATCATGAGTCTAATCACCACGGGGTTGTATTTTTGTATAAATTTTGATGTAACGCAAACATGAAATTAAAAAAAGTTCAGTCTGGTAAATAATTTGTTAAATGTGTTTTAAATTGTAGATATTGGATCAATGAACAATTTAAGCATAAATACATGTTGTAAATCTGTTTATCTCTATGTCACGAACAAAAACATTACAATGGGACCCTATGGAAAATTAATTGTGGTGTGAGACGTAAATGGCGTTTGATGTTTGTCTTTTCTGGTCTTGTCGTACCAATATCGTTTTTTCTCTTGTTGCTCTGCCTTCTGCCGTCATTCACAAAACAAACATACAAAACAAATGACAATTACAAGGTAAATGAAACGAATACAACAAAACAAACATAAAAGAAGATACAAGACATGTTGCATTCACTGTACCATAAGTATCTATGTCGCCCTGTCCCTCTATCTCTATCTGTCTCTCTCCCTTAATAAGTCTTTCTCTCCGTGTTTTACTCTCCCTCTCTTGGCTCTCTGTCTCTGTCTCTGTTTCAATATAGTGTTACGGGTAAAATGTAACAAGAAAGGAAAGAAAACCAGCAACAACTATTTTTAAAATATAATCAACATATTTATTCAAATACTACAATGAAAAATATTCACTTGCAGAAAATATATAAAATGGATCCAGTATTTCTTTAAAATCTGATATAAGAAGAATACAGTCCAAATAGTACTGGCAAGTGTCTCTTTAATCAAAATTGTCAAGTGTCGCTTTAATCAAAATTGTCACGTTTTCCTTTAATCCAAGTTCACGTCAAGTCCTGGTTTATTAAATAGTCAAATAATCAAATACTAGAGATGATCACAATAATTTGTATCTTCTCACAATTATATTTTTAATTCAAAGCATCCAATATTTTCACTTTATACTGGACTCTAAGTAAATTATCAGTCCAAATACTGAACCATATACTGAATAAGAAAAAAAAAGAGTCTGTATTTATACTGTCATAGAATGTCATAGAACCTTACAGAAGCTTTATAATATTCAAATAACCTTGAATGAGTCATTTGATCTTTCACATCATAAACAAAAGCAATTTTATTTTCTCATCCAGAAACTCCTATAGGTTACTAATAATAAATGAATGACCTTGGATGACACAATAATATGTTAATATGTTACATCATTCTTAAAAATATTCATAGCGAACATAGCTTTCTATCTCACTTTCTCTCTATATCTCTTCCTCTCTCTCGTGCGCTCTCTCTCTCTCTCTCTCTCTCTCTCTCTCTCTCTCTCTCTATTCGTTGCGGCGATAGAACTTTGAGAAATATCTACTTAGTTTATGATAATAAAAACATTGCTGAAGAAGTTTACTTACGTGATTTCGATAATTGAAATCCTTAACATCGTTACATGCCTGAGCAAAACGAATTAGCTGGAATATTTAAACCCCGTATGATGTAGCATCAGGTACGTCCCCATCTAAATGTAGATAGTTAACGATGTCATAGTTAAAGTCATCTCTCTAACCATATATTTTAGTATGTAATGTATTCTTCATTTGAAATCGAGAGATGAAGAACGAGGAATGCTGCTATGATATCCGAACTGTTGCCTTTTTCCAACGTGAGCTCTGGTGGATAACTATCAGTGACCTATTGAGCAAAGAATGGAATATCAATACTGAGAATGTCATCCAGATACCGAGATGTATTAGTAACGCATCAATACTGTCTCTCCGGCTAGCAGGTGACAAACCCAATATAAAATCTCTTTCATAACAGTATAAAAACAAATCTGCGACAAGTGGCGCACAGTTAGTACCCATAGGAATACCAACAACCTGTCGGTAAACGGTTTTCTAATACAGATATTATCGAAAAGAAGAAATAACGCTTTACAAACATCAGCGCAAGTCCACATGTTTGTCACAAAATAATCAGGAGTAGAGCGTATTGGTCGTGCACAGCTTTTATAAGCACCTGTCAGTCACACGCTTATCCATTGTTCAGTTGAAACCAATTCACAATGTCCATGATATATTCTGGTAACACGGAAAAGCATGCAATTTTTAAGTGGCCGCCAGAGGGCGTCCGGAAGGGCCGTTTAATAAGTTTAGTTTTGTGCTAATGCATGTAAAAGTATAGGTCTATCTCTTTAAAGGGAAAAGTTGTTTAAGGGTCCTTTCGTGTAGATGTTAATACTGCGCATGTTGCCACGTGTGTCACGAAATGAACGTGGGAAATAATGTTTTGGGCGGAACGTCGGTTATAAAATGCATTGTTCTCAATCCTGGCCGGGATTGATTGAAAGTTACTTTGTTTGAGCAGAGGTTGGAACCTGCGAAATTCACAGGCCATGTGTGGTCAGTATTTATTTTATGAACTTTTATCGTACTTTTGTATTTAGTGGACGGCGCCATCTTGGTTGGCGATGTTACGACATCCGTCTAGCTTTTATGTTTTGCAAACATTAACTTCAGACTAGCATATGATTTTGAAGTTTTTTTATTAGATGTAATTATTGTAATTGATCATTAATTGTAAAACAATATTAATTTGATAACGTCGTATAACGTTACGAGCGGTGGAGACGGTCCCCGTACCTGTGCAACATGGCCAGGTTCTAGTATCGACAAACCCCCGTGACACGAGGTGGGCCCGTTATCAGTCCTCACTGGAGGAACGTCATTCACAACCTCGGTGGAGGTTAATTACCATATTTATCGCGTCATCAACTCTTATAGAAGGCATTTGATGACAATCACCCATTGGATTCGCGCATCATCATCTTCATGAGCTCTTGCGCATCACATTCATCGCGCTTGACCATAATTATTGTGCACATCAACATAGTTATAACTTTAACAACACTTTAGTGTCGTATATAGTCAGTTGACACATTCAGTATATGTGATAATACTAAGAATGTCTTAAACGTTCATGACAACAGTCTTTTCATATTTCATCTGTGTATTCGCTTGTTTTTTTTTGATAATATGTATATATATTTAACCTATTTTAAAAGTTGCATTAAACTTATATAAATGCGTTCACCGTCATTGATTCTTTCCTGAGTTAGCCCCAACTACTAGGGTCATCTTGCGACATCCTTGTCATTTTTGTAATAGATTTTGCTGATTATTTCAGTCTTACCCTATTGTCATCCCAATAAACGGGACAATATAAAAAAAATAAATCCCCGCCAGGTTATAATCTCTAACAAACAAGGCAGCGTAATAGCCAGTATAAGTAAAACACATAAACGATCATTTATATATAATTTAAAAAACAAAAGCCTAGAAAGCAACAAAGTAAGTAATAAATGAATTGGTCGAAGCCAGAGCAACAAGGAGAACAAACCGTTAAGGATACGACGCGACAAGATTAAAGACAAAAATCAAACGCTACCGTCCTATAAGGATTTGGGTAGACGTCACCATAGGGTCCACAATCTGTCCGGTTATCGCACAATCAAAGCGGAAAGCATATTGGCAAACTGTAAATAGGTCAACCACTAAACATGCGGTACGTTGCAAAATGATAGTGTCATAACCTCTTTTGATACAGTTTTTATCTCTTGTTTGTGTTTGTTGCTTTCAAGGGATCCCATTTTCAGTATTTTTAACAAGTCTTATTTTTGCCTTCTATTCATCTTTAAATTCGTTCTTTGCTTCTGTGTTTGTTTCTGGTTAACTGTCGTACTTGAATGCTGCTTTTGCTGTTCGATTTTTATATCTATATTTATAACTTCTTGTCTTACTGCCTTTAAAGATGACGTTAAACAATAAATCTGGGATTAATTTGTTTTGGTCTATTAAAAATTCAGGAGACGTTCTTGATCAAATTTGGAACATCTCAATCACTTCTTTCACAGAATTGAAAATACAGTTTTCACCAATTTTCCATTGCGACCACCGGTAGGTGATGTAACAATAGTTATATATATGTAATATGAGAGAACGAAATAAAAGGAGCCCGTAGACACCTAAATTATTCTAGAGAATCCATACTGAATCTGTTTTATATCAAGTACGATTATTTTTCGAATATTTAACAACAATATAAGTATAAAAGTCGAACAGGAAATGTAGCTTTCACAGAACACAGAAAACCCCAAAACACGCAAAAGGACAAACATTAATGGAAATAGTAATACGAATAAAGGCATATGACGTCAAAAACTCAAAAATGGTTGATAATAGGGCTACCGCCTTGGAACGGTCAGTGGCAAAAAGGGGCGCTGGAGGTTTAAACCAGGTTTTAGGGTGCATCAAACCTCACACTTACCCTACTGCAATCATACATATGAAACTGTACATGTCTGGTCTTATTTCTTCTTTCGACTGTACAACGATAATAAAATGTTTCGAAGTGTTCCGGGTATCTTTACTTTCTGCCTTGTACCGGGTATCACGCACTTACTTTTGCCAGCATTTCCATGAAATACATGGTCTTCAGCAAATATCACAATAACGTTTGGTTGACAGACCAATAATTTAAGCAAATCATTATTTTGCCTAGGCAAAATAGATTTCGCGAGAAAATGCTGTGAATGTTAGGAAATCGTTCAGGGTATCAGATTGAAAATCGTCAGATGAATCGAATCTCCTCTTTCAACACTGACGTTTTGGGCTAGAATGGACCATCTTCGAAATTATAGACAATGCCGAGTACTTTGTAATGAAACATATTTTAATAAAATCGGTTTATAAACTACTACAGAAAATGTAATGCTTAATCACCGATTCAACGAATAACCGCTATTCCGAGTATCACTTCCGGGCACATTTTAAAAATGTCTTTTAATTAACCATCCTTAAAATAAATCGGATGTTATCTGAACCCACTAAAAGTCACAAACATGACCTATAATTTAAGGACTCTTCTGCGACAAGGACTATCACAACCTGACTTCTATGGTGATGTGATTTATAAACTTCGTAAGATTCATGGTCATGATCACTTTCATACTATCTTTGTTAAACTTGTTAAAAAGTTTATCGAAGGAGGTTATGACCCTATCATTTTGCAACGTACTGCATGCTTGGTGGTGGACCCTTTTACAGTTCGCCACTATGCTTTCCTCTTTAATTGTACGATGACCGGACAGGCTGTGGACCCTATGATGACGCCTACCTAAAGCCCATTGGGACGGTGGCGTTTGATGTTTGTCTATAATCTTTCCTGTCGTGCCCTTAATGGTTTATTCTCTTGTTGCTCTGGCTTCTGCCAAGTCATTGAGTACCATTGAGTACCTTCATTGCTTTCTATGCTATTTGATGCTGCCTTGTTGGTTAGAGATTAAATCATGACGGGGATTTCTTTATATACACTGTCCTGTTCTAATGGGTTGACAGTAGGGTAAGTGTGAGGTTTGGTGCACCCTAGAACCGGTTTAAACCCCCAGTGGCCTACTTCGCCACTGACCGTTCCAAGGCGGTAGCCCTATTGTCAACCCTTTTGTGTTTGTGATGTCGTTTGCATTTTATATTACTTTTGCCTTTTTGTTTGTCTGTTTGCGTGTTTGTTTTTGTGTTTTGTGGTTGACTGTCGTCCTTGAATGCTGCTTTCCCTGTCCGATATTTTTATCCTTCTCTGTAAAGGAAACCGTCATTGGCAAATCCCTTTTTAACTCAACTATTGAAATAATAAGAGAGCTTATGTAATCAACCTCGGCGTCGGCGTCAGCGTCAGTCCACATCGAGTTCCGCCTTTAAACTGTATCTAAAGGTCTATATCGATTACATTTTTTGTCCTAGCTCAACTAAATTTTGGCCTGGGTTTCCTTATATTATTAACTAGAGGGTTGCTTAAGTAATTGTGTCTTCTTCATATTTTGGAATTCCATGTAATCAAAACTTTGATGGGCCCTACAATGTGCAATAAACGCAAGGTTTGCGTTTTAGCTGTTGTATTGTATATATACATATATGTATTTCTCTTAAATGTAGAAATAAAGGTCGAACAGGAAACGTAGCATTCGAGGACCACAGTCAACTAAAACCACGCACAGAAACATACAACAATTATTACTGAACATATATGTTTACGCTTCTTATGCAAAGCTAAACCGTATGGAACCACCTCACATGCGGGGAGTGGGGGAAAGTGCACTATCAAGGTGGGGGAAATATGTATCAGTTTTGTTTAATTTTACATCATACATTTGATGCATGAGGGGTTTCGTTTTTTGGGGAGGGCATGCATTTTCAAATGAATTTCTTTTGCATTTTTTCTTAGAATATAACACCAATCCTCATAAAATTATTTTAATAAATAGTAAATATTTCTGTGTTGTTAGTATTACACCATGATTATGATGCATATTGCCCACATCAATCCCCACCCACCTACCAACAACTAATCACCGAGTTTTAAAAGCAAATGTTTTACTTGCTTACTTCAAAATTATATCAGTTCCCACATCCCCAGCGTGTTCGTCCCTCGAGTGGGTCCTGTAGCGAGTGGGTCCTGTTTCTTTTTTTCAATATAATGTTTATGTATTATACCAACCATACTTCCACCCAGCAGTTTTTTTACAGTATCAGTTTAGTATATAAAGTACACCTCTGCTCATCAGTCATCATCATACCCGATCCAAACTTGCATTCCCATTTTTACCAAAATTGACTGTGTTGTTGATATAAGCACATAGTTCATACCTTTGCATATCGCTCCACTCTCCCTCGAAATAATACCTCGTGAATTTCACAAGTTTCTTCTTTGTTTATTTGTTTTATTTAAGGGTACACAGTGCATACTTTTTCTCATGGCATTAATCACCTTCCATCCTCCTCCCAACCCCACCTCCTACCCTCTCACCAGACCCCACTACTCGGCCCACACCCCTCCACCCCCGCCCTCCACCCAACCCTCCCGCCAGTCTTATTTATTTTCTTTAAATGTTCTCTTTTTTATTATTAATATTGCTCATGGATATGTCTCTGTTATTTTTTTATACATTGCCAGTATGAAGATAAATTCCACGTTATCTGATTATATATCAGGTGTATAATTTGTAAGTAATTAAAAAGTAAAAACCCGAGCTGTGGTGTTTTCCGACAGCTCTTGTTTAAAATGTTTTCCATTACATATATGTGTCTGCAAAATGTTAGTATCATGCATATATAGTTGTTACATATTTATCTAACAATATAGTCATGTATGACCTCTCAAAAAGGAGTGATAAGAAACTACATTCTATTGGTTTGCTTTCTTATTTAGGTCAGCTTTTCCAGGTCCTGCTAGATAAGTTAGTTTTGGTAACGAGACTAGGCTGTAGGCATCGAAATTGAAGCTCTGGATAAAATGAACGAGTTTAAAGGTAGCTTATTTTAATATAAAGTTTATATTTGCATTTAATACATGTCTTTTATATGAATATCTCTTCACATTTAAATATTTCCATTACGAACACAAACTGTTAAAATCGATGTCAATTTGTCTGCAGTCATGTCTTGTCGTGCCCTCAATGGTTTATTGTCTTGTTGCTCTGGCTTCTGCCAAGTCATTGAGTACCTTCTTTGTGGCTTACCGCGTCCATGGCCTTCGATGTGCGTGTCGATGACGTCACGTCAAAATGACGTCATTTATACTAACGTTATCGTTTTGATTCAATTAAATCGGTGAGAAATCAATATGTATGTTAACCAAATTTCATGAAAAATCCTCCAGTAGTTATTTAGATATCACTATTTATTGAATGACCATCGTATATATCATATCTTTGAGTGATCAGCAGCCGGAAACCCTGATCAGCCTGCGAGTTACGCGCAGGCTGATATGGCTAACATTGTAAACCCTGATCAGCCTCGTGCTTAGCGGGTTCATGCTTAAACTTTTAATTCCACGAATAAATAATCAAATAGTTTTAATTGTTGTTCCCTAGCACTGGCTATTCTACTTGAAAGACACATTTGATCGCAAATTATGCTTAATGTACACAAAGGTATCCAAACGTTGGACCTCCTGCCTTTCCAAGATCAAAGAACATGTTATAAAATATAGCGAAAATGTTGATGTCTCGTTTGTTTTCGTTGACAGTGTTCTGTTTATGATACATTTTCTCTTTGACCTTTCCACGTACTTGCATAACAATTCAGGAATGAATATGTTTTGATTGAGGTAAGCATTTCTATGACATTTTCTCAACTCTACGAATCTTCCACACTTTTAACTACTCTATCCATACTCTGAACAAAGATAAATTGATACAGTTTATACAGAAGACACTGCTAGAGAATAATGTCAGGGCTCATTACAAAAGTCCTAAGATAATAACTTGCGTTCATATTTATAGAGCTTTATCTTTTTTTTCTAGATAACATCGTTATTAAATACGATAAACCTTAAATACGGTAAAACAGTTTACCGTCAGATTATTGGTCTTCCTACAGGTTCTTAATGTTTACTTTTTGTCGCAGAATTGTTTCGATACTGTTATGAAGGAGATGTTATGTGAATGTGTCACCTGCTCAGTAGCTTAATGAGAGAACTAGATAACGTACTAAATATTCATAATCTGTTATTTCGTCAAATTGTCACTAATATGTATCCACCAGAGCGAGCTCACGTTGAATAAAATCAAATGTTCGGATATTATTGCAGCATTCTCGAACTTAATCGATCTTAAATAAATACATACATACTTCAATATATGATTAGAGAGATGACTTCGACTCTGACATCGATAACTATCCACATTAAGATGGAGTGTACCTCACGCTGCATCATATAGGGTTTATATATCCTAGTGTGTTTGTTTAGTTATTACGAGTAAATGATTACGAGATTTACAGCAAGGTTTTTCGTTATCATAAACGACGTAGATCATTCTCAAAGTTATACCGCCGCAAGAAAACCAGCTGAAGAAGTAAAACACCAACCTAAAAACATAATTGTTACTAGGAATGTCACAGCCTTCATTTTATGGAGATGCGATATATACACTTCGGAATTAAAAGGGTTCTGGCAGCCTTCCAAACCACTTTACAAAATTAATTAGGAAATTCGTCAGAAAAGGATACGACCCTTTAAATTTGCATTGCAAATTATTATGTTTAGCAATTGACTCATCTTTAATCCGTCACCATGCCTAACTTTTCTATTGTGGGATTAATCGAGAGTCTAGTGGGAATCTGTTTTATGATTTAAACTTCTGAAAGCCTGAAAAGGAAAGTAGCCGCATAAACGTTCGTCCCTCAGGAGTTCTGGTCTTACCATAGACATGTTTAAATTTGACTGCAACTGTCGTCTTTGTTTGGCAGAAATCTGCAGGCATTCTGATGCGTTTCTAATTAGTTAGTTTTATATATCTTAAAATCACAAGTGTATTTTTTGATAATTTCTCTGTATTGTGACTTTATTGTAAGAGATTTCGTTATGGTGGCTTTTTTTAAAATTTCACTGTCTTGTAATTTTGTTTTAAATACAATGTCCTATTAATGTGGGTGCTTAACATGCTAAAGGTAAGGATATACGAGTTTGTGTTCACACATAATAATCATCGAATTCACGATGGCACCCACAATATTCGGTTATCTTTGGAATCGTGACAAATTAGTAATAATGTGCGAGTTTTACATTTTGTATATTAACCACTCTCAACCGAATAATAAGATATAGGACAAGGACAAGGAGTGGCGTGATATTGACGCCTTTTATTAGTTCGCTTTAGGAATAGGTCGGCCTTTGCATGATCCTGGACGATAAGGAAACCTGTTAATTAAAATTTGTAAAATTCAGACATGTGTAGAAGTGTATCTAAATTTACCTTTATATGCCCTTCTAAGACTTCTAACTCTGAGTTCTTTGGCTATGGTTAGTGTTATTATAGGTTATAAGAGAAACAATAGAACGTCACATAAGGTTACGTTCTTGGGCAAATTCCACGGGGAATATAAGGACACTTTGGCACATGCACCTGTTCGTCTGTTTGTTGTTGTTTTTCGTAAATTTATCATGGGTCAACTGTCACAGAGGATATCTCGGCTCGACAAAACCTTATCATAAAATGGAAGAGCGCATGTGTCAAATAGATTTAACTCTCATCAATAATGCAAGAGTTATGACACTTTACGTAGTTGAAATGTATACGTTATATAGTATAATATTGTGTCTCCTATTTCTCCTTGATGAAGAATGTTTTCTTGTCAACTTGGAGAACATGTTTACAACAAATTTTTATAATGTGTCCATTTTGCCACAGAACATTTAAAATTCATGTCGCTTGCAAGCATTTAAAAATTCAGTAATATGCTTTATTCAGGCATATAATGCCCCACCCCCGTGTCAAACAGGAAATGTAGCATTCACAGAATACAGTCAACTAAAAATACTTATACAACACAGCAACAATCGAAAGGGAAGATATATAGCACGTTATGCGACGTCACAAACATAAAGCTTTGAAAATAGGGGTACTGCCTTGGAAAGTTCAATACCCTATTGTCATCCTCATTAAACGGGTCGGTGTCAATAATGAAATACCCGCCAGCCTATATCCTCTAGTAAACAATAGGAGATATACAAGTCGAACAGGAAATGTAGCATCCAAGGTACACAGTCAACCAACAACACGCATAGAAACAAACAAATATAACAGAGTTCAATAAAAGGCAAGATATGACATCACACACACCACAGGGTTGACAATAAGGCTACCACCTTGGAACGGTCAGTGTCAAAACAAATCCGCTGCAGATTTAAACCAGGTTCTAGGGTACACCAAACATCACTCTTACCATACCGTCATCCCAATATTACAGGACAGTGTAAATAAAGATATCTCTACCAGACTTTATTCTTTAAGAAACAATAAATTAATAGGCAATATAATACATAGATGATCATGTATATATACATATAAAAACAAAAGCTTAGAATCCATAAAGCAAGTACTAAATGTCTTGGCAGAAGACGGAGCAATACGAGAGCAAACCATTAAAGGTACGACGAGACAATATTTAAGACAAACATCAAACGCTACAGTCCTTTGAGGATTTAGGTAGAAGTCATGATAAGTGCACAATCTTTCCGATCATCGAACAATCAAAGAGAAAAGCATAGTGGCGAACGGTAAATAGGTCAACCATTAAACATGCAGTATGTTGTAAAATAGTATGGTCATAACCTCTTTTTTGTAAACTGTTTAATAAGTTTAACAAATATTGTATGAATGTGATTATGACCAAAGATCTTATGAAGTTTTTAAATCACATCACCGCAGAAGTCAAACTCTGATAGTCCATGTCGCAGAGTTTTTAAATTACTTATATATTTTAAAAGTTGTTCAGGGTTACGACAATACAATTTGCTTTTTTTTTCAAAGTTTGTTATAAAGGTAGCCCTGATGGAGTAGCTTTTTAGTTATTCAAATATTACCAATATTAAAGTCTTCAACTCGACGAAACGTTGTAGACAAGCGAATAAGTTGAGAAACATAGACGCTATAAGACGTAGCTCGGGGAACATCCCCATCTAAGTGGGGGATAATTAACAATATCAAAATTGAAATCATCTCTCTTGTAATAGACTTTACTGAATATTTTTTCATTTTCAATAGAGAGATGTTAATCAAGAAAAGAAGAAACAGCATCAGAAATGCTAGGATTGTTGTGTTGAAGTACTTTAGGATAGATACTATTTACCATAGTAAAAACGAAAGGAGTGTCAATGTTCCATATGTCATCCAGATACCGAAAGGTGTCATTTAAGGCTTCAAGGCTTCAAACTTGCATACTGTCTGCAAATTTCGCATTTATCGTGTTCGGCCGTTTCCAAAGGTCCACGGGATTCAATAATTCGTCTATAAACGGTAATTTCATGTCTGACGTGAACAGTATCTATTAGAAAAATAAGTGCTTCACAAACTGCTTGGAAAGTCCACATAGTGTCTAAAATGCTGTTAGTCAAAACGCTTTAATGATGTTACAGGCTAAAGATGTAGATTTTTTTTCTCTAGCGAAAGACTTTTGAATGTCTTTGATAATGTGATATGGTAATGTTGTTTATCATTTTGAAACCTCATAAGTACTTACAGAAACCGACATTTATTGCAAAGTTTATCAAGAACGTCTTCGGAAAATTTAATTGACAAAAATAAAATAAACCCATAGTTGTCATAAGCTTTAGCACAATAGTGTTTAAAGTGATCTTTAACAGTAAGACTAGTGTAATAACAACACGCGTTAATGTTCGCATAGCTTTTATTATGGTAAATATAAGCACGGTGATCGTATAGTAATTATAATAATTTGTTTAAACATACAACTAATATCAGTTCTTTACCGTTACAGAGTCCGCGCAACTACTTTTCAGTCTTAACACCAATCTTGATGCTGTTACACCAGCAAAGTTCGTAACAACGAACCGTTCTTAATCGAACCAAGACCCTAATCGACAGCCTAACTAAGCATTGTTGCCTATCTAGATACTACATCTACTCAGCTCTCCCTCTACTACTTTATATATACTAACAACCCTTCCCCACCCCCCCAGCGCTCTAACCACTGATCTATCGAGGACATACGATTAGGAATCGATATTTCACCATATACCTGTACCCGGTTACATACACCCACCTCCAGATTGAAATTCGTCCCTGAATTTCTAATGGAGTTAACTCCAGGCCGGCAGTCAGACTTATTTTCATACTATTTCATGCTGACAGTCACGGTCCTGGATCCCGGACGAGACCCCAAATATAACAGGTGGTGAAAAATCGTTCCACAACCGGGACTCGAATAAGGTTTACCGTACCAGGGCTCTAACCACTGAGCTATCGAGGACACACGGTTAGGAATCGGTATTTCACCATATACCGGTACCCGGTTACATACACCTCCACCAGATTGAAATTCGTCCCTGAATTTCTAATGGAGTTAACTCCAGGCCGGCTGTCAGACTTATTTTCATACTGTTTCATGCTAACAGACACGGTCCTGGACCCCGGACGAGCCCCCAAATATAACAGGTGGTGAAAAATCGTTCCTCAACCGGGACTCGAACCCATGGTCTCTGAAAATATCTGACCGTGTGTCTACGACATAATTTTACAGTACACGCGTCTTCCGATTATGACATAAGCAAAAATTTACGCCTGATAGTACTAATACATATACAAATATACACAATAAATAACTTACGATTTTCGTCCTCCAAAATTATCCAATATTATAATAAAATATCTAAACTAACACTAATCGTATCCCACTACACATTGTTCACAATCCCAAAACACATGTTCACTTCGTCAACACACACAAGTAGTTCGTATCTGGGTTGATTCCTCCGCGCGCGTACTCCCGCGAAAATGTCAAATCTATTCTGGTGCCTTCACGCGAGTGCGCACAAAAAAATAACACTTATATGTATGCGTATGGTACCATACTGGTTGGTGGGCCCTACGTTGAAGTTGCCTGACGTCTCGGCATCGCAGAACGATGTCCCCCGGGCTCCTCTCTTTTAGATGGATCCGGATATGAAAACGATCGCATCCACTACTTCCACGTCCTCACGTTATGTAACGCTGGAGCGGATCCTGGCTCATGATTTCCTGGTCTCGTCGTGGTCGCCATTTATAACCGGGTCTCGGGTGTAAGATTTAAACACATAAAACTTCCCAGGTTTAAACTATTTATTCGTCCAGGTTCGCAATATACGAATCAAACCATTATTTTGAGCCTGAAACATATAAGAACAACAACGGTAAAACTAAGTGAAAATCTATCAGGTAAGCTAAACGGCTCAGTTCAGCAAATGCAACATTTCATGTACATGTCTACTATAAAAACACTTAAAACAGTCTTGCCAGAATCGCTTCCATAATATGCGTTTCTCAAAAAATATGCTCAAAGATAAGAGCTTATGTAATATGGCAAATCCTATCTAGAAACTATAAATCTATAGCTAAGTTTGGTCTCGCGACCTTACCCTCCGAAAGCTAGATGTAGAATGCCTCGTAGGTAGAGATAGGAAGGCGGGAGTTAGTAATTTTAGCGCCAATAAGGGGTTACCGGGTGTCAACCCATTGCATGCAGTGAGAACTTCTTATCCCTCGATAAACACTCTAAACCATTCACTCACACCATATCGACACAATAAACACAGAGACAAAACACAGTACGCAACATAGTACACCACGAAACTGTTAGTACGAGCGCTTGCCAGCTTAGCATTTAATACAGTTAAAACAATTGATCTTATCATCAAAACACTTTTTAAACACTATGTTACATTTAGATTACTGGAGATCAAATATCAATCGTGTCCTGGTACATAGGATATGTGTCAATTACCCACGTGTAACCGTTCAGTGTCATCTGCTGACCACACCATACATGTATAATTTAATATATAATTATATATATAATATAAATATCATTAGTTATAAAATTAAAGTTGTCAGCGTTTTCCCTTCATTAAGTTAATACAATGTCCCAAATGAGAATGATAAGATATACAGTATGCGCGCAAGCACGACTCTGTTACACTAGAAGTTAAACGTTCGGAGATGTTTGGAGTTGAGCAGAGACTAAAATTAGAAATAATGTGGATCTTACAAGGCTGTTTGACGTGTAATTTAGGAATACATATTTGAAGAAAAAAATATATTTTCGTCTACCCGAGCCTTGAAAGTGGCGCACCGGGTGATATGTGTGGAAACCACATGTATTCAGTAGATTGAACTGGAGTATACGAACTTCCGGAGATAAAACATTGACATAATTTAAATTACGAAACGAAAACCTAGGTCTTAGAGGAAGTAATGAGGGGTTAGCAGTGTACAAGTTAATACGGGTATCTATAATTTTAAGAATGACTTTTTCCAAGTAGAAAGGGAGACCGGGTCAGCGTGTTCTCTACGAAACCATTTTATACTTAAATCTTCCATGGATTGGGAAATCTAAGCACTGTAACACAGTAACCTTATTTTGGGTTAATTATAAATATTTATTAATAATTAATTTGATATTCCCACCCATGTTGCTTTAATAAGTAACTTTTCGTGCGTAAATGCACTGAACAATAAATAACATTGACATTTCGATAATGTAGATGTGGCACATTTTCCCATGCATATGTTAATATATTCGTATATCAGTCAGGATCGGGGTATCAGAGTGTTTTAAACTGTTTCAGACCTAACCCATGTTGTAAATACGCTTATTAAAAATAAAATGATATAAAAATGGAAGTATCGTTATTCTTTAAAGTAAATAACGTGAAGAAGAAATAATTAGAGCTCCACTACGCTACAGCGTGACATGCATTAAAATCAATAATTGAAGGCAATCTATACTTCGAACCTTTAGCAAACAAATATCAAATACGTTTATCTACAATATCAAAATTAGAAGTGATGGCATGACCTGCAAAGCTAAAGTAAATTTGACCGTGACCAAGTGATAATTTCGTGAACATTTACACAAAATGTGCCAAATTAAATGATTTAAAAATAAGAAAAGTCACATCACCCAAACGCAACAGCAGCGTAGGTCCACACTGCAACAGAAACCAAGAGCAAATTAAATATACAACGAAAATGACACTATACAATACAGCGAGTGGTGAAGACAGGGTTACCGACTTGGAACGGTCAATAGAAAATAAGGCCAACTGGTTAGTTTATAATGACGTGACTGCGTACACAATAGCGCTATTATCCTGTCTTCATCGCTCAAATTGACAATATAGTGTAACTAAAAAAAAATCATATCAAGAGGAAATATCTAATAATAAAATCCACATCCAGAGAAATTAGGAAACGATACACGTATATATTATTGTGAAACTATATAAAAACTGTATTTATACCACTTTAGGTTTTCGACACATTTAATAAACTATGTTTAACATTCAGCTTGTGGAATGTATTTAATTTGACAAAGCTGAAACCAAAAGATCAAAGCTAGACATATTGTTCCAAGCTAGACATAGTGTTAAGCTCCAATTGATACAATAATTAAAACGCCTTATCATTTAGGTCTAAATGAAAACATCTATATTAAAGACAATTTTCTAATAGCCATAAATGGACGTATTCATGATAGTGTCTATTTGGTAACGTAAACGACGGGTCGCAAGTTCGTGCGAAAAAAACATACAATTTAAAAAACAACATCTGTCTCAACCGTCTCAATAAAAAACGAACTGTTGGAAAAGTACTCACACAACTTAAAAATACTGTGACTAGCAATGTCCCAGCCGTGATTGTATGGATATGTGATTATAAACTGTTTAAAGGTACTGACACGTTTCCTGATCACTTTACAAACAATTATCAGGATATTCGTCAGAAAATTATACAGTCCTTATTAATGCAAGTCACACTTTAGTTGAGTGTTTGACGCCTCTACGGTCAGTCACAACGCTCAATTTTATATTGTGCTATTGATGAATAGCATCATTTGACAGGTCTTGAGAGGTGTTTTTTTTTTCATTACCTCTCATAAACATATTCAATAAAACATAATTGGTAACTTTATTTTCTCTGTTGTGTAGATTTCTTCCAAAGAATAGCCATTTGAAATAGTTTATGGATATTTGAAATGTTGGTTTTATTTCATTCCAGCTCACTATTTGTTTGCGTTAGCAGTTTGTTTGAGTAATCATTTAGCAGGTTGGTTGTTTGTTTACTGTCAATTTAACAATAATTGAAACAATTTATGCCATTTTATTTCCAATACAATGATATTTGATCTCAACTTATCATTAATAACATTAATTATTTAGTATAACATTAAGCAATAAAGCAAACGAATATAAAAATAAAAACGTCAACCTAAATTGACACTAAATTGTATATGTGTCTCTAGAGTTGATGTCATAATCAAACTTCTAAATAAATGTGTGCGTGTACCAGATAACTAAATTTATAAAAGAGCCTGTCTTCGCTCATCCATCCATTTAATTTAAGGAGTTAAGTGCGTTTTTCTTAAACAAAGACAAGTAATTGTTATTCAAAACGACAGGAACCAATGGTATTCGCTGTTACTCGTGTGTGGATCTTATCAGCAATGAACAGTGTTTAAACGTGACTGAATGCCAACATGGAGAGGTAATTATTAAGGCCATTATTTATATTATGTTAGCTAAATTAATACTACCTTACTTAAGATACAGTTAGATAATGTAAATATGAGTATTCTGCTACAAAACAAAAACGGACAGTACACTATGGTATTTAAAAAACAACAACATTGAAACAAACACCTGGGTCTCGGACATGTCGGAGGAAGTAAATAAATATTGAAAGGGGATCCATTGGAAGCAACAAACACAAACAAGAGATAAAAGTAGCAGACTCGGTTTTATTGAGTCTGTTCATGAGAGGCACAGGCTTAAGCGATATTCTACTTTAAAGTCACAAATATTGGGTTTGATGATCCCAAAGGACCAGTAAGTAATAACACTGCTGATTTGTAGTCGGGGCGACTTTTACGGCCAGCACACAGCACTAAACAAACGCTAGTCTGAATTTCAATAAGTACTGAAAAGGGGATCCCTTGGAAGTAACAAACACAAACAGGAGATAAAAGTAACAGACTCGGTTTTATTAGTCTATTCATGAGAGGTAATGTAAAGTGCAACACCTCTCATGCCTCCTAGCACCAGCTTAAGCGATATTCTACTTTAAGGCCACAAAGACGGGTTAGCATTATAAGTTAATATGGGTATCTATAGTTTTAAGAATATACATTTTCCAAGTAGAAACTTTAAGGTAGTTCGGGTCCACATGTTCTGTACGGCATTAAACTTAATAATTGAAGGCATCTATACTTCGGACCTTTAGTAAACAAAATTTAATGCCGAATACGTTTATCTACAATATCAAAATTACTAGTGATGACATGACATGTCAGAGCTGAGAAAATTTTTACATTCACATTTCTTAGGAGTGTTATTGTTTTATGTCAAGGTCAGAAACTATTTTATTGTAGTTAAAAACAATATTTCTATTTTTTTTTTATTCTTATAACAAAGAAAAAAGTGATATTTACACATACTATTATCGAATAAGAACAAGTCACTATATCCTCAACAGTTCCTTGACAATGTCCCTCCTATCAAGAGTATGTATAACAATCGAACATGAGAGTACGATTCCAGTGAGGAATCATAACAAATTGCTACAATTAGACAATACTTGATATCAGTAAAGAATTGTTGAAAGCGCCGTTAAACCTCATTCTTTACAGAACAACTAGCAATTAGTGTGTGTGTTTTTTCTACACAATATCGCCCCATACCGTAGCCGCACATTGTGTAAACCTGTCAACAGGATTCCAAAGTTATATTCACTAGCCTTTGTATACTCATCTTCTTTTGTTATCTATTTGTGAGGAATTCAATCACTGACCTGGCCTTTTCAATCGACCTGTTCACAACATAGCTTTGAAAAAGCAATGGGATATTAAAATTATCTCCGTTTGTCCGTCTGTCCGTCAGTTCATGCGTCCGTCCTTTCGTCCGGAAGTCCATCCGTTCGTCCGTCCGTCCGTCCATCCGTCCGTTACCGTATCTTCTCCTTAACCACTTAGGGGATTTCAACCAAACTTAGTGGATGACTTCTCCCACATGATTCACAAGTAAGAGCAACATTTTTAGCTCCGCACCCAGGGGCCCTCAGTGGGGTCAAAAGGTCAAAAACACTAAACATTTCATTACACTGTCATTTGTCCTTATATTTTTGCGCATAACTTGGTATATATATATATATGCGTCTATGAAAGATAAACAACGTATTAAACGATTTTATTATACTATTTCATACTCGGATTTTGATTTTTCTTTATATTTTTTCTTCTTTATGTCTTTTGAACAAATAATACAGTAATGGTTATTACTGATTATCTGACTGATATTACTTATGATTTTAATGCGTTATTGTTATATTGTTATATTATTTATAATATAATCCTAATGGTTAAAAATCGGAGGGACTATACTCCTTAGAACCACACACATACACACATACACACACACACACACGCACGCACACACACACGCACACTGTATCGGGAAGGAACAACATTGTTGCGCGTTTGAGTTTCCCCTAGAACCAATATAGATATAAAAATCGAACAGGAAAAGCAGCATTCAAGGACGACAGTCAACCACAAACTATAAAACTATGTAGTTTATTATATGTTTGCATATACTTTGGTATATATACCATGTATACTCGTCTATGAAAGATAATTAACATACAATTGTATTATTTCAAACTTTGATGTCTGCCCAAGGGTCGGGTAGAGGACGGAGGGGAGTGGATGTGATGGTAATATGGGATCAGTTACCTCTAACCAGAATTCAAAAAGATTTAGCGTACAGTTTTAACACATGATAACTGGGATGGGTAAAGCCACATTATGTTTGTCTCCGGACCCGATTTTGATACAGCGTCAAATATGTATTTATCATATTGACATGTGTGAAGAACGCGTGGGGATCTGCGAAGGCGCGCCGTCGAATTCGTTCTAGTTGTTGTTTGTTTTGTGTACTTGTTTTTGGAGGTCTGTGTTCAACGAATGTTACATTTCCTGCTCGATTTTTACGCCTACCTTTGTTATAAATGGTATCGTCGTAGACATAGACAATACAATGACAACACCATTTGTATCAAGAATATTAACATAATAAATACACGGGCTATTATTGTGACGTTTGTGTGGTTTTTTCATTACATCTTACACGTTTGTTTGAAAAAGTTACGTCTCGATGTAGTTATAGGCACTCATTTCAAGCTATGAAACATAAAAGCTTTAACAACTCAACTTATTGTATATAGGATATGGTCTATTATATATAGACGCCCTCTTTGTGGTAGGCAAGTTTTATTGTGCTGACATGTATTGAGCTTTTAATAGACAATTATGTAAGTAAACACACTAGGTTAACCACGTTTTCTTCAGATGATTTGTAAAACCTTGTTTGTTAGAACCTTTGACACAATCTGTAAGCATATATTATTATGTTATTGTAATTTATCAAATTCGTGACAGATTTGCTTTGGAAGAGCAGACGGTCTTCAAAGTGGAGTTGTGACACATACTACGGGATGTACAACTGACCTTGTAAGCATTGTTATTATTCGCTGGCGAACATATAAGTGATAAGTGCACTGGAAGGAGAAGCTATTAATGGGAACACTTTTATTTTGTGAAGTATTATTGAAGCACTATTATTTTAACAAACATCCTGATATAGTATTGACATTTAATGTTTCTTTAAACTGTATGTGCATGAATAACTCTTTAGATAAAAATTGTTTGTGTGCAGCGTGTATGCGTGTGTATAAATAATGGTTACTCTGAAATTGATGTTTAAGACACGGCGTATTATTTCACTAAATTTAACGGAGCATGTTTAAAACACGGTGCGTTATTTCACTGAATTTAACGGAGCGTGTATTTCCTGTTTTTTTTATTGTTTTAAGTACTTTGTAGGTTTTAAGAGTTAATCAATTCTGCATGACCTAGATATCCACTACCGGTGTAACAATAGAAATCTGCCCGAAACATTTTATCCGTCATAAATAATGGTTTGAGCTGTCAGAATACAATTTGTAGAAACATATGGGGATAAAAACACAAAATAAGATAATATTGAGTTTGATAGGATTAATTTTTAATTTTTTAGTATAGTTTGATCGTTTTCTCTATTTCATTTTTTATGTCGTTTTTATTCTTCTTTTTTTTATATTTTTATTTTACGAAAAAACATTTCTAATTCATTTTTTCTAATATTGCTAATATGACTGGTGTCATACTGTCTCCTCATTTTCTGTCCAATGGTGAGTAACTGAACATTTGTTTTTGTGGAAATATCGGATAACATCGGTAGATGATGTACACCTGTAGTAGATACACATCAGCAACATCCTTACCGGCGAGTTGATTATTTGCATCAAATTGTTTTGTTGTATTTATGTACGCGTACCTTGGTGTTCGCGTAAAGGTTAACATAGTACCTATATTATGATCGTAACACTACAATACGTTTCGTTACTGGGTAATTCATGCAGGGCTCTTCGCTATGATACGGTTTACTTTTCTTTCTGATTACTATAGTCGTATCTTTAAATTGTACAGGTCACTGTTATTTTCTTTGAAGTTTAATTATTTGTTTATAACTACATGTAGTTCATTGCTATGTTGGCATGAACCAAATATCAGCATAACATATTCCTCCAGTAATGCAGGAATACATGGAAACATAGTTGGATATATAAATAAAGAGTATTTGATGGTGTTATGCCTGTATACATATATATATTTACGAGCTTCATAGACAGATATACAGTACTGTTGTAACAAATAAATGAATTTCTAAAGGTATGAACGAGCAATGAGCGAGCATGCGAATGTAAACCGCCTTCTAAGTAACACATTTACGTGTCAAAACAAAATTATGAACAATTGAAAATAGCAAAAATGACACAATTTTATTTACCTGATGCATTCTCAGCGGGAGGGCTGACAGTTTAATAAGTGATGGATCATAAAATGAAGAGAGCATGCTGACTTTCGAAGTGGCTACGGTGTTTGATTAGAAGGGTAATATCATTCACAAACGTCAACATTGCACATTATCACTTGTTCATGCATGAAAGTAAGAAAAATATATGTAACGATAAATTAATGAAAATGGAAAAAGTTAAATCCTTTCTGAAATTATGACATGCAACTTTAGGAGTTCTGTAGAAGGACTGTGTGGACGTGGCAGAGACAGTGACATAAGCTTAACTTATATTGTTCAAGTATCATTCCCGAGAAATGTCAAGTGTTAATATTAACATAATATTTACCATTTGTATCAAGAATATTAACATACTATTTACCATTTGTATCACCGTAGATATACATATTTATATACGCGAATATCACTCTATTAAATAGTGTTTAAACTATAGTAAACATTTGTGTTAAGGGCCTAGATACTTAATCAGTTCGTTATGTTATGTACAATGCAATACAGTTTATTAGTACATCATCAACTATGAATTAATACAATTTTATGTAATCAGTCGTCTTTATTTCATAGGTACCACCAGTATCGAAATTGGCAGGAAGTTTGACATTTTGCAAAAAAGTCTGCAGGGAAAGTTTTTGTAATTTAAACGAATGTTCTGTGTCTGGTAAAACACTTTTTTCTCTTTCACTGACATACTTTTACAATAGTGGATTGCTCATTTTCTGAGTGTACAGCTCCAAAGTTAACATAGTATACTAGTACAGTATGTCCAAACTCTCTTTTAAGTCAGAATGTACGAGTGCTTCTATATATTTAATATCGTTTAAACCATTAAAGCATTAATACACGAATATCTCAGCGCTTTCATGACTCGATGTTAAAGTCAGAGCAAACACATAGGCAATTACACGTGATTGAGTTTTTATTTAAAGTATAACACATAACTGATCGCATAACCATCCAACATAATTCTCCTGTAATAATAGCGAAATTAAGTTTATAAATGCCGCACTACTACTTATTTTATCCGGTCGTTGTAAAATATGCTGCTACAGTTGTACATGGCGTGCATGATTTAGTTGTTACACGTAATAGAGTATGGTCTCTTCGAGTTGGTTGATTTAAACATCGAGATGGGCGGAGTATGTCCATTTCAGCTGTCTGTCATACTCTAACTTCCAATAACTGGTTGTTAGAGTACACTATAATTCTGATAAGTGTTTTTTTCAATTAAACGATTTACACCTGTCCAAATACAAAGTGATTTTCAGTGACCAATGTACAATGAAATAGATTCATAAAATACCATAATTACAACCTAATAAGAAACATTGAAACGTCATGCGTGTCATGATAATTAACTAATAACGGCGTTATTGTGCTTCTCAACAATAGTAATAAGTCATTGTTGGGCAAATGAATTACACGTTCGGATAGGGACACAATGCTTTACTTGCAATTATTGATGGGATAAGAACTTTGAGGTCAGAAATAATATACATTTGACATGCAACATCTATATATACGTTTCAAATAATAAGATGTGTACGTGCTAGTATTGTTTTAAGTTCTGTCCGATTCAAAGAACGTTTTAAAAGTAAGTATGAACGTCTTTAAGCTCAATTAAGCTTTTGTTTTATTTCATGAAGTCACATACATATGAATATGTTTTATACAGTCATAAACTGTCCTTACCAGGTCAGATTTTAGCAGCGTCAGTTACGTCTTTATAAAAACTGTTGCTTTTCATTTACAATCCAGCAAATGCATCACGAGCACCACGTTGTCTGTCATGCGACCTTGCTCTTAACCCGGAACAGTGTACTCATGTTACGAAATGTAAAGCAAATGAGGTATGTTTTTGATAATTTACCGTTAAATATATAAGATTTAAATTCAAACATATATACTTAAGGAAAAAAAAACGCAACATTTTTAGGGTCAGTATGTATGAAGTGTTATTTATTTAAATAATCTTTTGTTAATTTACCCATGATCGAAAATTCGTCAACAATACCTCCACCATAGTTCATTTTGAAAAGTATTCTTTAGTAAAGCATGAAATACAACATTTAACAAATGCATGTGATGCACGGGTCGGGCATATGTACCCTTGAACACATGCCATTTTTGTTTTAACGTAGTCGCACGACATCACTTATCAAGAATCCAGATTTATTGTCAAATTTAGCAAGTTTTTCTTCATGCCACGTTTACGTAAAGAGGAGCGTAAAGACCCCTCCAGATAGCTGTTTAACGGAATTATGGTGTCTGTCCATCTTGGAGTGCATAACTGCACTATAATAAGACTATGATACTATAGGGACTCACAAAACTATAACACTATTATCTCCCTTGAAAACTCGTGCCCAGATGAAGGAGGTAGATAAAAAACATAGTTCCTCTTTTCTGCTTTATACATGACTTTCCACTGCATACATTGATTTAACCTTACCAGATTCTAAATCTACAGCATGAGAAAGATCACAGAACATTTCATGTTACCGTAAGATAAGTGGGAATATTTGCGAACAAAATGTGAGTACTTGAGCTCAAGTCTAAGAATAGTTTGAAATTTGGTTGGCTACTCACGTCAACAGGCTATGGGAGCCTGTACGGTGGAAAACAAATATTTAGGTACATGATAGTGTAGGTACATGATAGTGTGAACTTGTCTAGATGTTATGTGTAGAGATTTCTGTAGTGTTGAATCTGTAGCGTTTCTCTTGTAGATATTCTGTGTTTTGTCTCATCCGCTATGTGTAGTTGTAGAATAGCTGGTGTATTATATCCAAATGAGCCGAGGATCCTGTTGTTGGGGGCCAAACCTTCCTTTTCAACCTCTGTCCCCGGCGAGCCTAAAGTTCGCGTAGGCACGCAGGTTGCCTACTCGCTTGCTCCGTGTACAGCGCCAGTCTTCACCACTTCAGATCCGTTCAGTTGATGAGTCGCCGACCACACATTGTGTATATACAAAACCTATATATGCCACACCAAGCATACATATTGACAGGTTGAGCGGGCCGTAGCTCCCCTGTCACCCATGCAGGCAGTCGACGTTCATCTAATTGCATCTCGTCCATGGCTGTACCAGGCGCTGTTCCACGGCTAGCGGGACAAGAGAGACGGCATCGATCTTGGTCCACAGCACTAACATGATGACATGTCCAGCAGTGTTGTGGTGCCTTCTCCCCGCAATCATATGCCGGCGATGTATATTGGTAGGGTTCGGCGGGTGTTGGCGTGGAAGGGTTGGGAGGAGGAAAGGGGATTCTCGCAACAGGATAACATTAACAAATACAAGACAACAGTAATTAATAGTATTTCACAACAAAATATTTCGCATAACAGAAATAACCATTGCCTTATAACGTGCTCTCGTGATAGATACCGATACACGGGACTTCCCGGTTTACGCACCCCTATGATAGAAGAGTCTAATTGGAAGAGTCTTACTCAAAACACACAGCTTCAGCTTCATTGTGAGGAAAGCCTATTGTTTATTTATTGACCTCTTTCTATTAATTCCGATACGGTATGAACCTGATATTGTATACTTAAAGGGAAAGTGAAAGTAGAGAAACAACACAACTAGGGTTTGGGAAAAAGCAGACCGTATTATTTAGTATGCCAAATAAAAAGCATGCATGTAAATGTTCGTATATTTAAATGATCTCACAAAACCCAAACCTGAGTAAGAAAAGTTTGTAGACAAGCTCCCGCAGCAAGCAGATAGTATCAATCTCCACCCAGAGTACACTCGTTCCTCATTTGACTCTGTCAACGTCAAAGGAAGTAGGGCGAACGGTTGGGTCACGTGATTATTCAAAACAAGTTATGACGATGTTTATAATAAATCCTTTTGCGTGATCCGCAAAGATAAAATATAGACCTATATTAAATAATTTTAATTTTTTCTTGTTATGAGTTTTTTTTTAGTAGTATTCTGCTATCGAGCTTCGGTTTGAAATGTTTACATATACGTATCGATTGAGGAGAACTAAGTACGATTAGCTTTGTAGTAAAATAGGCACGATTAAAACTAAATTGTTTTCTTGCATTATTTCAAATCTTGCAACATTTGATCTGCAGATATTCTGAAAATTATATTTACACAAGAAATAAATAAGATTCAGACAAAAATATTTCAATTTAAAAGGTTTTACCAAAATCTTGTAATTTAGTAGTTATCAGAGATATATGTGAGTGCAAGGAACGATAACTCTGCGTGGCGACTGAGATAGTATACGTAATTGGCTGTTGTCTGAACCTCTGTTATAGCATTACCGAACTACACTCAATGGTACTGATGGGGTCATTGTCGTATCGGGTACTACAGAAATGGACCCGGAGTACATTTATGTATACAGAAACGTACCCGAGACTCTTTGAATTCCAGAACGGCCCCCAAATATACAGAAAGTACCCGGACAAACAAGATCTCATTGGCGGAATTGAAACAATTTAGAACTTGATAAAACAACTGCTTAAACAATATTGTTTATTATTAACTATTGCGCTATTGTTCTTATAACATATTTAGGCTGACATAGTTAGTAATAAAATACAGAACGTATTGTCGTAAAACCGGAAGTTGTAAATCATCAAACCCCGCGTAAAAAGTAAAAAAATATGCAGCTTGTCATTCAAGAAGAGTTGGTCAAATATTTAGATCAACTGCATTCCTTTAAGGCGGAGGCAACTACTAGCGGCTCTTAAAAAGTGAATCGATTACGTTTCGTTTCCTTGAAGTAACAGAACGCGTTACGGCCGCGTTTTACGACGTTGTATTTTGTCTCGGGTACATGTATGTATATTTGGGAGTCTTTCTGGATTTCAATGATTTACGGGTACGTTTCTGTATACATGAATGTACCCCAGGTGCACTTCTGTAGTACCCGGTACGACAATGACCCCATCAGCTCAATGGTAGTGTGGAAAAGATTTGCCCAAGGTAGAGGCGACTTAGGGGCGCATAACATAGAAAGGGCTGAGTTACTTTTCATATGCATTACTAGCCCAATCCCCTTGGATTTTGATTAAGTCGGCTGATAAGCCACCTGTAGTGCAAATGATGCCCCGCCAGGCCGAATCGAATGACCAGAGTACAAGGAGGGATATAAACCAATTTCCCCTAAACAGTGGTGGAGATATTTAACAAATGACTCGTGGGTGAGTGTTCTAACCCCCGTGGATGAATGGTGTTGGGCGGTGAATTAGAGGTAGAGCTTTTGTGCACAACAGAAGTGCTGCGGACGGACAGAACGGAGTCTTTGTCATGTGGGGGAGTGGTACTTCCAAGACACGCTGACGGAACTGACTGGTCTTTGACCACCGCACTGACAGGACAGCCCCCGTGGTGAAAAAAATGACGTCAGTTGTGCAGAGGTTTTTTTTGGGATCAAAAGTTTTCAGTGAAGGTATAAGAAAATTAGAAGAAGAACGAGAAAAAAGCGACCAAACATGCTGCCCAGAATGTTATGTCAAACGGTTCTGAACAGCCAGGATACCTTGCAAAAGTCTGCAAGTGATGGGTAGATTTTGTTGTGTATTGTCTCCTTTTTTCGCCGTAGCCCTTTAAGGATTGACGCCAAATATCAGTTGTCTAATAGAGGATTTGGATGTTCTGCCTCTAAATGTAAAAGGCAATTATCACCTTTTGTTTGCTTCACAATCAACTTCAATGCGGCTTGTGTTTGATCAAACTTGCATTCGGCACTTCAATTGAACTTCGAATTAGCGAGTGTAAATTACTGTATAGATTTCTGTTTGGGACCAGAAATATTGTTCGAATTAGCGAATAATTCGACTTGTCGAAATTTGACTTAATAGAAGTCAAATTGCATAAAAATAGAAGGAATACAATTGGGACCGTGACTAAAAATCGACTTAAGCGGAAATTCGAAGTAAGCGAGTTTGAGTTACTGAGAGTGGACTGTAATATAATTTGCAACACCTCTCAAAAGTTTGCAATCTGTTTATATTAAATACTCGTACGGCACTGAAATTTTCACTGTGGAACTTCAACATTTGAGAATTTGGTTTTAAAGTTTACTGTGATTAAAAAAAGTCTACAACAGTATAATTGTGTTCTTTCGAATTCTCAAACTAGGTACAACCCTTCGTTTTCAAAACATCTTTGGGGTTCTCTGGAATATTATGTGGAAATAAGTACGCGGTATATAAATTATAAATCGGAAATCACCTTTAGTATATATGCATTGACACTTTATTCAAAAGATTTTCTCAGGTTAGTGGCGTATTTTGTTTCAATTAACACTTGTTAAAGGTTTTAAATTTAGATTTTGTTTTGATTTCAGATATGCTTCATTCGGAAGGTAACGACGTATGGAAATGTTCGATACCGCCTCGGTTGCATAGAAAAGCAGGTTCTATGATGTTTTTCACACAGTGTAGTTAATTCCATGTATTTATAAAAGCAAAAACGTTTGCATTATAACAAGTAGTGCTACAATTCAGCTGTCATTATATGTTTTGTTTTATTCTATACCCATAATATCTAAAACCATGATTATACAATACTCCATTATTGTCATTACAAACCCGGTTCACTGCGAACAGTTTAATTTTACATCTTAAGCACTGCGAACCACACATCCCAACGGCAGCTTTCATAGGGAAAAGGTCGACAGAGTCTACTCCCTGCTCTCTCTGCTGTGACAAGGACCATTGTAATTCATTGGCGTGTACGGGATCAGCAAAAGGTAAACAAAATATATGTTGCATGACAGTTAATCATATTGCACAACTGATGAGATTGTACTATTTAAATCTACAAAATAATTTACATTGCTTTTTACCACCACGTGGTTTATTGGTATTGTGCTAACGTCATGGCTACCATTATCGTGGTATATCGTGATAAAACATGAACTGCGCTACAACCATTCTTACTTGTTCTCGATTTCAATGACCTCTGAATTCAGTAATATATCATCTTTGTTTACATTGACAAAATTGTCTCCCGTGAATCACTTTTTACTGGATGTCCTGAACTATTCCGATTGGGTCGGAAGATTCCATTATTGACAGAGGTTCCTATGATCGTGGCAATTCGAAAATTGATCCAAATGAGACATTTTAAGGGTAAACCATGTTGTGAAGTTAATTAAAACTTTATTCAGACAAGGTTTAATTGATGTAAACATGATTTACACATATAATATCAGCTAAATCTTAAATTGGATAATTGTAGCGGACACGTGTTTACTCACCGACTTTTTGCGTATTGCATCCGATCACATGACCAGCTCATGGTTTTGCTACTGTACCGTATAAACTCCAAAAATGGTACATATAGTACGATTTTTGATTAAATATAGGCATTTTTTATGTTCTATAATTATTTTAAATCAAAAACACAAGGTTCAAAAGCCAGTCCATGACCGCTCTTTTTTCAATTTGAAACCCACACATCAAGAATTTGGCTTGGCAGTGTAAATGCTCTTTATTATAGGATGTACGGTATGTGCTACGCAATGCCTTTTTATGAATACCCCTTCAGAAAATATGAAATAGTCCGAACTGGTGTGACCCAGTAGAAGTAGCGTCTGCATTCTGGGACAACAGAAACACGAAGTAACGTTGATGTTAGGGGATATATATGAGGTAGAGACATTGTCCAAACTTAAAAAACAGTTGTTCTTTAACAGATTTTTACTTTTTTTAATACTTTAGGAAAATTGATGCAGTTGATTTACTTTTTATATTCCAACAGTGTTGGCGATTCCCTTCTGGTAAAAATAGCTCACGAGCTGTGACGTCACTCATCGTCATATATAATAAATATCGCGTGTAATGATGTACCACGATAATGGGAATACCACGATAATGGGGGTCATGACGTTATCTTAAAATACTTGTTATTTTATTTGTAAAAAAATGTGTGTTTTAGGCTTTGTTATCGTGCCTAAGTGTCCGACACAGACACAGAAAGATGTAATGATGCCTTAATGATGCCTTATTTTATGCATATGTATGCATTTCTTTAACATTTCAGATATTGGAAATGAGTTCTCAATCAAACCTCTCGCATCTAACGATACGTGTTACGACAGACAGGAATCTAGCTGTACAATGTTTGGCATTTTAGATAAAACCTCATGTATCCACTCTCAGGTGGTAGCTATGTGTCCTAAATCATGTGCAACATGCGGTAGGTAAACGTTTGTACTGAAGTATTTTAAATCGCGTTCAATTAAAGATCATTTTAAAGTAAACATTACAAAATAAGCATGTATAAGGACTGAACATGTTCATATTATGATTGAAATTAGGCTTTACATTTTCAATATTTTTTTTTTTTTATTTCAAAATGAAACAAAATACAAATGTGCACGGATGTAACTCACTCGTGAAACATTCTCCTACACACACTCTAATCCATCATAACCCTCCGTCTTCGTTCATGTTTTACGTATATCACAAATGTTGTTCCTTTGGAAATATCGATTTTACTGTCAATAGAAGTATTCATGTGTCATGCAACTTTCGGTAAAACTCTTTCGATATCTTAAAACGCGTAAAGATCACGTGGGATGGTCAACTTGGCACTCATGGTCGACATGTTCGACGACTTGCGACCAAGGAACAAAGCAGAGAACGAGAGACTGTTTACGACAAATTGATGTAACAAAAGCACAAAGCTGCGTCGGATCCTCGTCTGATACAAATACATGCTTGGTACAGCATTGCCCAGGTATGCCAATACTTATATCAATGTATACTCAAACATGTCCTATTATCTGATGTCTCATAGAAAATATTTTATAAATAGTGCAATGAAAAATGTCTATGGAGACTGTTTAGCCGCAGAGAGACAAACACACAAGCTTGATAGTTTAGTATGTCTAAATGGTGCGAGGGCGAAAGTGTGGTAAAATGTCGTCCCGATTAGAACGTAGTCGTGTTATTGCTTACTGGTCCTATGGTATCATCATGCATCAAGCTCAATCTGTATGGTTTTGAAATAAAATACCGCTTAAGCGGGTGCTAGGAGACGCGAGAGGTGTTGCCCCTGATACTGCCTCTCTTGATATGACTGAAAAAATCGAGTCTGCTACTTGTTTCTCTTGTTTTTCTGACCTGCTTCCAATGGATCCCCTTTCCACTATTTATTGACATTCACACTAGCATTTGTTAAGTGCTGCGTTGCGAATGTAAACGGTCGCCCCGTCTATAAATCAGTTCTGTATTACTTGCTGGTGCTTTGGATCATCATGCCAAAGTTTTGTGGTTTTAAAGTAGAATATCGCTTAAGACGGTACCAGGCGGTGTGAGAGGTGTTGCTTCTTGTTTCGCCTCTCTTGAACAGACTGAAAAAATATTCTCTTGATTGAAGGGTGTGATTGGTGTTGCACCTTATATTACCTCTCATGAATCGACTCAATACAATATAGTTTGCTACTTTTCTCTCTTGTTTTTGTTTGATTCTTCCAATGGATCCCCTTTTCAGTATGTATTGACGTTCATTCTAACGTGTGTTTAGTGCTGTGTTGCGGTTGTTAAAAGTCGCCATGACTACAAATCATCATTATTACTTAATGGTACGTTGGACCGGTCAGTGGCAAAAGGGCCGCTGGGAGTTTAAATTACTCTTACCCTGTTGTCATCCCAATAGAAAGCAACAGTGCAAATAAAAAAATCTCCTAAAATCCCCCAAGTTTATTTTTGCAGTTAACTGAGTTAGTTTAGTCGAAAACAAATTCCCGACATTAATTGTACTGTTTTTTCGTACATCTTGGACGAAATCTTGAACCTTCAGACAATTCCGAACATTTGGATATATGACAGTGCTTGCTATATTATACCTTGCGTCAGGGTATTCCCCATCACCCTCTAAGAATGAATGAACGAATGAATGAATGAATGATGAATGAATGAATAAATGGATTGAATGAATGAATGAATGAATGAATGAATGAATGAATGAATGTTACTATACCTTTCAAGACGACGTCTCTATAACAAATATGTATTTTTCTTTTCAGTCAATGGTGGATGGTGCTACTATTCTTACGAGAGGTGCAATTCATATATAGGAGGCTGTGTTCAATACGCTGACAGAACGGATTGCAATTGTCCAAGGCCACAATATGGGGGGCGAGGTTGTTAAAGGACTGGATGAGATTATTATATATGAGTAATTATATATAATACAAGCAATATCGAAATATATTCACGTAATTAATAAAAATCATTTATTTTCAAAGTTACTGGGTTACTCGCAAAATTTCCCATGAAAAAGTTAACGGTTTTATAAATCTAATATCCAAAGATTATAACAGAAACATGCTTATAACAAAAACGGTAAACAATTAAGAGAACATCAAACGAATCGTGTACACCAACAATGTCCCTGATGGTTAGAAACTTGAATTGTCCTCATAACCACTCGGCTCAGAACACACGCTCAGAAAGGTATAACCGGAATTGTAAATACTAAACGTAAATATAGAAGTCGAACAGGAAATGCAGCATTCCAGGACCACAATCAACCAAAAATCACGCATAGAACAAACGAAAAATACAATGATGAATAAAAGGCAAGACATATGACCTCAAAAACGTAAAGACGCAAAATGATCTGTTTGTTTTCATACATGTTTATGGTTGACAGTGTTCTGTGAAAGCTATATTTCCTGTTCGACTTTTATACCCACTCTTAATTCAGAAAACTTTCGAAACTAAACGACACGATGTAACAACTAGCGAAGAACATCATGTTTAACTACAAAAATAAATGAAAGTCAGACATGTGTTATGCGTAGCATGGAATAACGTAAACGTAGATGTAAAGTCGAACAGAAAATGTAGCACTCAAGCACCACAGTCATCTAAAAACATGCATAGAAAAAAAAAGACGAATAAAGGACAAGATAGGACATCACACAGCTAAAAAGGTTGAAAACAGGGTTGCCGCATTGGAACGGTCAGTGGCAAAAAATACCTCTTGTGGTTTAATCTAGATTCTTGGGTGCACCAAAAATGAGATATAGGGTCCTATATACTCACTCTCACCATACTGTCATCCCAATAAAACGGCGCAGTGTAAAATCAATATCCCACCAGGTTATATTATCTAACAACGTCTTTCACAATTAAAAGACAAACAACACTATCAATGACAATTAAATGAAAGGTATGTTAAAAAACGGTATGAAAGGACAAATTTGTGGAAATTACCGAACACGATACAAACAAAACCATTCATGTCCTCTATCCCCAAATTGAGCAGATCTCAGTATTTAAATAGGCAATAGTACAGAAGATGGTATCCATATGAAGTTGACCATGGAACAGTCAATGAGGTATTTTCACAACATTTCATGGCCAGCGGTGTAGCTGCCATTGCGTTTGGATGCTGTGATTTCTATAGGACCCTTTTTCTGAGTTGTGATATGTACATTTCATAATGTTTTTATTACAAACAAATCACTTTCCTCATTTCAAAATGATGAAGTTTAATAAATACTTCAATCAAATCATAGAATGAATATGTGTTTGCCACAGTATTTTATATTTATTCCTTTAAGCATGTTTAGTATTCTGACACTAAACTTCCACAGCATTGAATGCACCTTCTGTCCCAGTTAAGAATATTCCTGACTAAATTCAACTAGCAGCTAATAATGTAATTATTGTTTGATGCATTACGTCAATGTTTTATCTCTGGAACTCGGCAGCACCAATTCGTATACTCCAGTTAATTCTACTGAGGATGATGTTGTTTCCGCACATGACTCGGTGCACTACTTTCAAGGCTGGTGTAAACGATAAGCAAAATAAACTGCCTACCATGTACTGGATTCCTAAATTACATAAAAATCCGTATAAGGCTCGCTTTATTTCTAATTCTAGTGCCTGCAACACAACAAACATCTCCAAACTTTTAACTTCTTGTCTTACTGCAATTAAAGATCACGTTAAACTATATTGTGATAAAACTTATGAAAACTAGGGGATTAATTTATTTTGGTCTATAAAAAATTCAGGAGACGTTCTTGATTTCAATAAAGATCAAGTTTCAACAATAAGTACTTATGACTTCTCTACACTATATACAACCTTACAACATCATCTTATTAAATACAAGCTAATTTTTCTTATTCAAAAAACATTCGCTAGAGAAAATACTACATTTTTGGCATGTAATAATATAAAAGCGTTTTTTACTAACGGCAGTTTAGACAATTATACTATGTGGACTTGCTATGAAGTTTGTGAAGCAATCTTCCTATTATATACTATTTTCGTCAGGTATGGTACCACCGTTTATAGATAAATTGGTGGTATCCCTATGGGTACGAACTGTGCACCACTTGTCGCAGATTTGTTTTTATTTTGCTATGAAAGGGATTTCATGTTGAGTCTTTCACCAGATACCCAGGCAGATGTTGATGAAGCTTTTAATGACACCTCTCGGTATCTGGATGACATACTGAACATTGACAACCCTTTCTTTCCAACTATGGTTGATAATATTTATCCTAAAGAACTTCAGCTTAATAAAGCTTAATAAAGGTAACATATCAGATAATAACGCTTCTTTCTTGATTTAGATCTCTCGATTGAAAATGGTGAAATAATTAGCAAAATCTATGACAAGAGAGATGATTTTAATTTTGACATTGTTAATTACCCCCACTTGGATGGGGATGTTCCCCGAGCAACTTCTTATCGGGTGTATGTGTCTCAACTTATTCGTTTTTCAAGAGCTTGTGCTCGAGTTGAGGACTTTAATATTCGTAATCTTTGTATAACTAAAAAGCTACTCAATCAGGGTTACCGTTACAATAAACTTCGTAAAACCTTTGCAAAAATTTATTATCGTAACCCTGATCTTTTTTCCAAATATAAAAGTAATTTAAGAACTCTTCTGCGACAAGGACTATCTCAACCTGACTTTGTTAACATGTTAAAAAGTTTGTCAAAAGAGGTTATGACCCTATCATTTTGCAACGTACTGCATGCTTGGTGGTGGACCCTTTTACAGTTCGCCACTATGCTTTCCTCTTTAATTGTACGATGACCGGACAGGCTGTGGACTCTATGATGACGCCTACCTAAAGTCCATTGGGACGGTGGCGTTTGATGTTTGTCTATGATCTTTCTTGTCGTGCCCTTAATGGTTTATTCTCTTGTTGCTCCGGCTTCTGCCAATTCATTGAGTACCTTCATTGTGGCTTTCTAGGCTATTGTTTTTTTGTATTATATTTACACGAGCATATTTGTGTTTTACTTATATTGCCTACTGATGCTGCCTTGTTGGTTGGAGATTAGATTTACACTGTCCTGTTTTAATGGGCTGACAGTAGGGTAAGTGTGAGGTTTGGTGCACCCTAGAACCGGTTTAAAGCCCCAGTGGCCTTTGTTGCCACTGACCGTTCCAAGTCGGTAGCCCTATTGTCAACCCTTTTTGCGTTTGTGATGTCGTTTGCATTTTTTATTACTCTTGCTTTCTCGTTTGTCTGTTTGCGTGTTTATTTTTGTGTTTTGTGGTTGACTGTCGTCATTGAATACTGCTTTCCCTGTCCGATATTTCTGTCTTTCTTCTTGGTGTCAAAGTGACACATTTCCTTTAAAAGGCATCTCACTAACCTAAAAGAGTGTCTGGATACAGTTCAGATTGACTCAATGCGTTTCATAATGAGACTCCTTTTCTGAAAACGGCACTTTTGTAAAAAAAAATAAAACACAAATAAAGACACCCGTTTACACAAATATCACGTGGGGAAGGGCATCTAGGAAGAGGTAAGGGTAAGTGTGTGGGTGGGAGTGGAGGGGAATCGGACAGTGCTTTTTTTAGTTGTTATTTGTCAAGGGACAACTTGAAACAAGAAATGAGTTATTAACTAGGTGATTGCAAACGTATAGCAATAACACAAAATGAATTTACCGTTGTATGCATATATAACGGAGATGGGCCTCCAGAGAGGGCGAGTGGGAAGCGGTGCGCAGGGACTGGGATAATGCATATCACATCAAAACAGGAAAGTAACGCATTTTTTTCACAGTTTTACAGTCACTGTACACTCCATTGCGACATAGCTGTTAACAGTTACAATAGCATATTTATATAACCTTAGAATACGATGATCAGTGAAAATAGATAGAAGAATTAATGTATACACATAAGTGAATTTCAATCTATATATTTTCTCACATGCGTAATTATACGGATATAAGCTTTTCGTACTCAAGATTCATACAGGAAAGATCCTTAAAATCCTTTTCGTCTAAATTGATCGTACCATTTTACAAACCTACTTTTTTGCAAACTAAGATGTCTGACGCAGGAGGAAAGTTTCTGTAAGCAATATTTACATTTTGGATGATTTTGATGTTTTATGGTGGATGACACAGACAACATACACCAGATTGCGTTATCAATGTTTATTTTATCATTTCCGGTTTAGATTTCTGAATTTGCTAACGGGAAATAAGCACAGCGATAAAACGTCTCAATATTGAAAAATATAAATTAAAATAAAAAATATTCAAAATTGATAAAACCTAAGTATAAAATAGATATAAAAATCGAACATGAAAGTAGCATTCAAGTACGACAGTCAACCACAAACGCACACAGAAACACAGAACAACTTTAAAGATGAATAAAAGGCCAAATAAGACATCACAAACGTAAAAGGGTTGACAATAGGGCTACCGCCTTGGAATGGTCAGTGGCAAAAAGGCGGCTGGGGATTTAAACCAGGTTCTAGGGTGCACCAAACCTCACACGTACCCTACTGTCATACCAATAAAACGGGACAATGTAAATAAACAAATCCTCGCCATGAACTATTCTCTAACCAACAGCATCATTAATAGGCAATATAAGTTAAACACAAAGACGGTCGTGTATATATAAATACAAAAACAATAGCCTAAAACGCCACAAAGAAATTACTCAATGACTTGGCAGAAGCCAAAGCAACAAGAGAACAAACCATTGAGGGCACGACAAGACAAGATTGCAGACAAACATCAAACCACCGTCCTTTTGGGCTTTAGGTAGACATCATCAAAGGGTCAACAGCGTATCCGGTCATCGCATCAAAGACGAAAGCATAGTGGCGAACTGTAAATGGGTCCACCACCAAGCATGCAGCGTGTTGCAACATGATAGGGTCATAACCCATTTTGGTAAACCGTTTAACAAGTTTAAAGAAGATGATATGAAAGTGAGCATGACCAAGGATCTTACGAACTTTGTAATCGCGTCGCCATAGAAGTTTATGGTAACGGTAGCCCTGATGGAGTAGCTTTTTAGTTATACTAAGAATATTAAAGTCCTCAACTCGAATACAAGCTCTAGAAACACGAATAAGTTGAGATACATAGACCCGATAAGAAGTTGCTCGGGGAACATCCCCATCTAAATGGGGATAAATAACAATATCAAATTTAAAATCATTTCTCTTGTCATATATTTTGCTCATTATTTCAACATTTTCATTGGAGAGATGTAAATCGAGAAAGAGAGATATAAATCGAGAAAAGAAGCGTTAGTATCAGAAATATTAGCTTTGTTAAGTTGACGTTCTTTAGGGTATATATTATTAACCATAGTAGAACATAAAGGGTTGTCAATGTTCAATATGTAATCTAGATACCGAGAGGTGTCATTAAAGGCTTCAATAACATCTGCCTGGGTATGTGGTGAAAACCTCAACATGAAATCCCTTTTATAGCAATATAAAAACAAATCTGCGACAGGTGCACATTTCGTATCCATAGGGAGATGAGTGCTTCACAAACTTCTGGGCAAGTCCACATAGTGTACTTGTCTAAACAGTGGTTAGTAAATAACGAACAGGAAATGCACCTTTCACAGAACACAGTAAATCCAAAAACACGCAAAACATGAATGGCAATGTTAACAATGAATAAAGGCATATGACGTCACAAACATAAAAAGGGTTGAACATAGGGCTGCTGCCTTGGAGCGGTCAATGGCAAAAAAGTCCGCTGGGGGTTTAAACCGGTCTAAGGGTGCACCAAACCTCACTCTTACCCTGACATCATCCCTAAACAAAAGAACAGTGTAAATAAAAATAATCCCCGACGAGCTAACCCTTACATTTGAGAAAGCGTAAATAGGTGACTAAGATCAACATGTACACTCAGAAAGATTGTTTTCAAAAAATATTTTTATATAAAATATTGCCGGAAGGTTTAAATTCAAATTTTAGCTGACGGCATTTGAAATTAAAATATTGCCGGAAGGTTTAAATTCAAATTTTAGCAGACGGCATTTGAAATTTGGCTGCGAAAGGGCTAATAAAAAATAAGTATAAAAGTCGAACATATGCAGTTTTCACAGAACACAGTAAACCCACTAAACCCTGTAAACCCAAAAATACGCAAAAAGACAAACATGAATGGCAATGTCAATAAAGAATAAAGGCATATGACGTCACAAATACAAAAAGGGTTGACAATAGGGCTACCGCCTTGGATCAGTCAGTTGCAAAAAATGCCACTGGGGGTTTGAACCAGGTTCTATGGTGCACCAAACATCACATTTACACTATTTCATCCCAATAAAACGGGACAGTGTAAATATAGAAATCCCCGCCATGAACTATTCCCTAACCAACAAGGCAGCATTAATATGCAATATAAGTAAAACACAAAGATGCTCGTGTATATAATTAAATGCTTCAATAACATCTGCCTGGGTATCTGGTGAAAGACTCAACATGCAATCTCTTTCATAGAAATATAAAAACAAATCTGCGACAAAGGGTGCACAGTTTGTACCCATAGGGATACCAACAATTTGTCTATAAACGATATTTCCATACCAGACGAAAATATTATCTAATTGGAAAATAAGTGATTCACAAACATCTTGGCAAGTCCACATAGTGTAATTGTCCAAACTGCTGTTAGTAAAAAACGCTTCAATACTGATACATGCCAAAAATGTAGTATTTTCCCTAGCAAAAGTTTTAAATAGACCAAAATAAATTAATCCCAGAGTTTTCATAAGCTTTAGCACAATATTGTTTAACGTGATCTTTAACGGCAGTAAAACAAAATGTTGAAAGTTTGGAGATATTTGTAGTGGTGCGAGAACTAGAATTGTAAATAAAACGGGCTTTATATGGTTGTTTGTGTAATTTGGAAATCCAGTACATCGTTGGAAGTTTGTTTTGCTTTTAGTCTGTTCCAGCCTTGAAAACCTTACACTGAGTGATATGCGTCAAAACAACATTATCTTCAGTATATTGCTCTGGAGTATACGAATTAGTACTTTCGAATTTCTGAGATAAAGCATTGACGTAATGGACACGTCAAACACTAATTATAGTATTAGCTGCTTTATCGCCAGGAACTAAAACAAACTTATTATGAAATTCCTGGATTAATGAAAACATAGGTCTAGGGGGAAGAATGGAGTGGTTAGAAGTTAATACGGTTATCGATGATATTAAAACTAGTCTTTATCCAAGTAGAGAGGGAGTTAAGGTCAGCATGTTCTCTACGGCACTATTTAATACTAAAGAAATATAAAAATGATCGGACAGGGAAAGTAGCATTCAAGGAGGACAGTCAACCACAAAATACAGAAACAAACATGCAAACAGACAAACAAGAAGGCAAAAGTAATAATAAAGGTAAACGACATCACAAACACAAAAGGGTTGACAATAGGGCTACCGCCTTGGAACGGTCAGTGGCAAAGTAGGCCACTGGGGGTTTAAACCGGTTCTAGGGTGCACCAAACTAACTTCACACTTACCCTACTGTCATCCCATTGATATATGTCTAAATAAAAAGGGTTTTAGTATTGGTCACATTAACATACAGGAATTATCTACAAAAATTGACCAAATTAAATTAATGTTAAATTCTCCTTTAAATGAAATTGACGTGCTTGGAATCAGTGAGACAAAATTTACTAGTGACCATAAAACTGAATTCTATATTGATGGTTTTCAAGTTCCATTTCGAAGGGATAGAATAGTAAACAGAGGTGGTGGTTTAATTGTTTATGTTAAAAATGGCGTAAATTGTACTAGAAGAACCGATTTAGAAGATGATAATATAGAAATTATATGGATTGAGATTAAGCCAAATAAAAGTAAACCATTTCTTATTTGCTCGATATACAGACACCACGAGTCTAGAGTAATATGAAAAGAATATTTTGATGAGCACTTAGAAAAAGTTCAGTTAGAGGAAAAATAATTAATTATTCTAGGAGATATAAATCGTGATTTACTTAATCCACAGATAATATAGAATGGTCTAATTATATTTCATCATTAGGGCTTGTTCAAATGGTAAAAGAACCAACAAGAGAATGTCCAAATTCAAAAACTCTCATAGATCATGTTTATACTAATTTTGAAGAAAATATTATATGTGTAAAAGTACAAAAAATTGGCGTTAGTGACCATTATCCAATTTTCTGTACTCGTAAATTAAATTTTAAAGATAAAACAAATACTCACCAATCTATTAAGTATCGGTCTTTTAAAACATTTGTTGAGGAAGTCTTTATTAACGATCTTAAAAGCATATCATGGAGCACACATGAACGTTATACAGATGCAAATGACTTACTTAACACCTGGGTGACTAATTTTTCAAGTGTTATTGATAAGCATGTGCCGCTTAGAATACATAGGGTTACAAAGCTCCAACAACCTGATTGGCTCAATTCTGATATTTTAGATGCAATAAAGGAAAGAGATAAATGTAAAGCAAAAAATGATGCTCAAAATTACAGAATTTTAAGAAATAAAGTATGTAGTTTGATTAAAGAATCTAAGAAGTCCTCTTATGAAAGAAAAATTGAAGAAGGCAAATCAGATCCAAAGTCAATATGGAAAATATTTAAAGAGCACGGTGCCTCCACAAAAACTTCTCAAAAAGGAAATTCTGTAATTCAGATCAATAAAAACAGTGAAGAAATAACAGATAATTTTGAGATGGCAAATGAGTTTAATAATTTTTTTGTAAATATAGCTGCGAATTTAAAAGAACCTATTTCAAACTCAGACTTTACAAAAGTAAAGCAATTTGTAAATCGCACTGTTCCAGACAAAATGTACTTTAACATTCCTCTCATAACAGAAGAACAAAATCGTAAAATGCTTCTCAGCCTAGATACATCCAAATCCACGGGACTTGACCAAATTGGTCCTAAATTACTAAAATTATCAGCCAATGTAATATCAAAAAGTATTACATATATTATTAATTGTAGTATAAGACAGGGAATTTTCCCAGATACGTGGAAAGCTGCTTAGGTTAATCCCTTATTCAAATCAGGTGCATCTGATAATGTAAACAACTACAGACCAATTTCTATTTTACCAACTCTTTCCAAGTTGATTGAAAAACATGTGCACAACTCATTTGTTGAGTTTTTAAATTATTATAAATTACTATGTAAATCTCAAAGTGGGTTTAGAAAAAGCCACAGCTGCGAAACGGCTTTAGTTCTTATGATTGACAAGTGGTTAAAAGGATTAAATGAAGGTAAATTTGTTGGTGTAATAATGGTTGATTTTAGGAAAGCATTTGACTTAGTGGATCATAACATTATTTAAAAAAAAATGCAGATCTATAAATGTAGTGACACTACAGTTAAGTGGTTTAAATCTTATCTAACAGATAGGAAACAAAATGTTTCACTAAATGGGGTTCTCTCTGATAAACAGTTAATTACATGTGGTGTACCACAAGGCTCTATTTTAGGACCTCTCCTATTCTTATTATTCATAAATGACCTTCCTATATGTCTTGATGGTACTGTATCTAATACAGACATGTATGCGGATGATACCACTATCTACGATGTTAACACATCAAAAACAGTAATTGAGCAAAACCTTCAAACTGCTTTGAATACCCTCAATGCTTGGTGCCGAAATAATGGTATGGTTTTAAACACAGAAAAAACTAAAGTGCTCTTAGTTACTACACCTCAAAAGCGTGCAAGACTTGTTAATAACAAATTATCATTAACCTACAATAACATTGAACTGCAACTTACAACAGGTGATAAAGTTCTGGGAATGCATATAGATGAACACTTGAAGTGGGATAATCACATTATGTATCGTAAGAAAATATCAACAAACATCTGGCTACTGTCAAGAATAAAATCATATATTCCTTTAAATTACCGGATAATATTTTATAAGGCATATGTTCAACCTCATCTAGATTACTGTAATATAATATGGGGAAATACAAAGAAAGCTAACATACAACTGTTATTACGTTTGCAGAGAAGAGCATGTCGTACTATTTTAGGCGACCAATATACCACACTAAATGAAGCACTGGTTATCATTAATTCCCTTAATATCGAGCAAAGGATATTTCTCCAAAAGGCAAAATTTATGTATAGAGTATCAAAACATGCAGTCCCGTCATATATTTGTGATATGTTTCATCCTACTGCTATCTCGCAGAGAAATCTACGATCTGCTTACGAATTAAATTATATAACTCCAAGACCAAACAAAGAACTATTTAAAGGGAGTATGTCATACGCTGGAACTATTGTGTGGAATAGCATTCCTTCATATATTAGAGAATGTACTTCTTTAAAAACCTTTACATCTAACTGCGTTAAAAGGCTGAAAACACAATCATAATGTAATTATTGTAAAAGTATTGTTATGTTTGGCAGTTTTAGATAATTATTGACATCTTGGTGTGGTACTTTATTACGCACATCACCACCTCAAACCATGTATATAATTATGTATATATATTAAGAATGATGTGTACATGGTTGTAAATGTGTGTGCATGTGTGTGTATTTGGATGTATGTGTGCGCAATAATGTAAGTGCGCAATAATGTAAAGGAAATATCACTGTTTTGTTACATATGTTTTACATTGTACATGTATATGTATGAATTTGCAGAGGGCCCCAAGGGAGATTAGTGTTGGCTAATTGGGTCACCCTCTATAAATAAAGACATGCATTCATTCATTTCATTCATTAAAACAGGACAGTGTAAATAAAGAAATCCCCGCCATGATCTAATCTCTAACCAACAAGACAGCATCAATAGGCAATATAAGTAAAACACAAATATGCTCGTATAAATATAATATAAAAAAATAACAGCCTAGCAAGTCACAATGAAGGTACTCAATGACTTGGCAGAAGCCAGTGCAGTAAGAGAATAAACCATTAAAAGCATCAATGGATTGGGCGATCTGACCACGAAATGCATTAAAATCAATCACAGAATGCAATCTATACTTGGGACTTTTAGAAAACAAATGCGAATATGTTTATCTATAATATCAAAATTACCAGTAATGACATGACAGATATTTACACCTAAAATTCACACCAACTAGCAGATGTTTATAAATACTAATATCAATTAATAAAAATTCACAACAAGTATTTCTGCAATGCTAAAAAAATATATATTGAAAAGAGTATCAGTTTCGTTTCATGTTAAGACTCAGACAGAGTTATCTCCTTATAATTCACATATTGTATTTTAATATGGTAAAACTAGTTAGTGAAATTATTTATAATCTATCAGCCAAACCCTTTTAAAGTACAAACATTATTAAAAACAACATTAAGAGCAAGATTGTTTGCGTTTTTCTTCCCCATATTTAAGGTAATGTCCTAAAACACATACATAAGTTCGTAAACATCTTATTTTTTTGAAAAATGAGATAAGCCAACATTTTAATTTTTTATGTTTTTGTTGAAATACATGTATTTTGACGAACATCTAAAAAAATCATCAACATTCAAATAGGGGCCAAAATGGGCCCTTATCATACCATGTCTTTTACCTGTAAATCTAAACATACAGTGTATTGCGATCTATACGACAAGCGTTCGCAAACAGTATAATATGGATATATATATAATATATACCAAGGTCAAAGTCAAATGGTTTCCATCAACTCAAACATGTGTTGGGCAAACAATATGCAGTGAAATTATAAAGATGATTGCAATACGTGACTAAAATCATTAAATGTACAATTTCGTACGTATTTGATATTGATATGGCTGTAAAGAGAATGTGACCATGATCGATGTTTTGATGCACCCAAAAGGCAAAGATATTTAGTTATCATTTCACAAGAATTAGCCGTTAATATAACAGCGAGAAATTCATTCTTGAAGTCAATATGAAAGCAATCGGGCACACACATTTTAAAACTTCATTTTCAACTGTTAAATTCTGTAAAATATTTTAAAAAAATGAAAAGAAGTTGAACACATATTTTTACCTTTGTCTATTTATCTATGTCCTTTGGTACCATATGTGTATACAGATATATATATGGTGTTTTGCATGAAGCATCTCATATACATGGATTATCAAGTTCGTACAATTGAGCTCCTTGGGAAATGTCACCTTATCGGATGTCAGATGATTTTTTTTAATGAACTGTGTATACGAATATCATTAACAAATCTATAATTCACACTGCTGGGCAAATGACATTTAAATATGTAACATGACAAAGGATTGTGTTGACATCGAGATTCAAGTTTCTACATATTAAACTGTGGTCAAACGCAGTCTGACTCCGGAAATATAAAATATACAAGAAAACAACGTTTTCAGTTTCTTAAACCGGTAAGTCAATTGCAACAAGTTGACGATGGAAACATAATGCAGTGTTATATATTGGGTTAAATCTGGCGTTGTCCAAATGATATAAAGAGTTATATAGCAGTTTAATTAACTTTTATAGACCGTACATAATGGGTTTTTTTAAAAGAGAAAAATGGTCCTATAGAAACTACAGCAATCAAATGCAATGGCACCGTAAGTCTACAAACCGAAATAAACGAGCATATTTAAAATGTCAATGAAAGTGACGATACATAACACAAACAGTAGTAAATTATAAGGGAGATAACTCGGTTTTAGTCATAACTTTAACCAAAACTGACACATTTCTCAATATATTTGTTAACATGCGGAAATACTTGTTGTGAATCCTGATTATTCGATATTGGTATTTATAAACATGTGTTTGTTGGTGTAAACTTAAGGCGTAACTGTAAACGTAACTATTGACAATAATTATGACAACAGTATTTTAAATTATTTTGTTCACCAAATAGATTTGTTTATAAGGTTTACATTTCCTTTTTGTTTAGAAGCTATGATTTTATTTCAAATATGTATAAGGGTGTCAGTGTTTAACACATACTTCAATGATATTATTACATCGGTACCATGACAACAGGCAATCTGAATAAGTTTCCTTTTGTTTCGTTTTTAAAAACAGTTAAGAAATATACATTTACATGCATGTATGATGATAATTTTTTAAAGAAATATAAAAAGACCGGACAGGGAAAGTAGCATTCAAGGAGGACAGAACACAGAAACAAACACGCAAACAGACAAACAAGAAGGGCAAAACGCGAAAATATTTCTTATTTTCGCGATATCGTTAAAATAAAATCGCGCGGTTTGCACGAAGTTTGATTTGCAATCCTCGCATTTTTTTCATTGTAGAATACGGCGAGAATGCGAGATTTATTTCACATTCTCGCGATCTAATCAAAATGAAAACGCGATAAATCGCGAGGATTGAATGAAGTTTGGTTTGCAAACTTCGCGTCTTTTTCATAGAAGAATAGGATGCGAAATTTAAAACGCGAGATCGCGACGGCCAATCAGGATTCCGTAAGTAGGCAATATGGCAGTACACATCCTCGTTATTATCCTGTCTTCAGCACTCAAATTTCACAAAATAAAATTACCTAACATCAAGAGTAAATCTAAACTAGTCCACAGCTTCGCTAAAACATGCATGTCAAACATTGTTTACAAATCAGTATTTATTAACATTCACACACGCATTCCTTTGGTGCAGTATGGCGGCTGTAAAAGTCTCCCCGTGCTACGAATCAGTATTGGTATTTTTACTGATCCTCTGGGATCAGCGAGCCCAATAGAGGCGGCGTTGAAGTAGAATATCGCTTAAGCCGGTACTAGGGGTCGTAAGAGGTTTCGCTTCTTACATAACCGCAATAAAACCGAGTTTGCTACTTTATTCTCTTGGTTGTGTTTGTCCAAAGAATTTCCCTTATCAGTATTTATTTTCGATAAATGGCAACAAGTTGACGATGGAAACATAATGCAGTAAGTCTGTTTTGTTTTTAAAAAGACGTTCTACAGTTTTGATCACACAATCTTGCTGCAAAATTTATCGGTATTTTCACGGGTGAATCGTTTATAAACTGATTTACTTCTTTACATATCTCATAAAGACACGTCAATTTACGCATAGGTGCTCAAGGTGGTTGTGGGTAATGACAATGAAATGCTTATAAAAGTAAATAAGACTTTCACAATGCATGTATCATATTATATTTAAATGATTCACAAATAGAATTTGTTGAGTTATAAAAATTGCTCGACGGCAAAAAGGATAAAATCTTGACATGGAATAACAAACTGTTTAACATTTCTAGCAAGATTAAATTGATGAAACTATTATTTAAATATATCAACCTCCACGATAGTTTAGAAACCTACTAAACTCATATATTCTACCGCTTTTGGGCTATGGTAGGGCTGTGTCAACTGGGGAATATTAGGCATTTAGCCAGGACCCAATATGTTCGATATTGCTACCAAGGTGGCAAGTTATACCATCACTTTTTAAAAAGAGCAATGTTGTAGATGACATTTTTCCATGACATCAATCTGGAACAGGTAGATTATACAGTTTATTTCGAACAAAAATAAGTGTATCATTGTTGCCCTCGTATCACATTTTGGATGTTCATTTTTACACATTATGTTTCTTTAATAATTATACTTTTAAGATATGCAGTTATGTTTATTTTTCATTATGCAGAATAAATAAGCTTTGTTTCGGCACTGCATTCTGTCTAAAATTACTATTATGCTTACAATTTGAAGTCAAATTACCCCAACCATTACTGCCAAATTGTTCATGCATTTAGTTTAGTCAATGTCGTTGACATTATGTGTACAATATCGTAATAATCAGTAATTCACAACATTTCTACAGTTATGACTATTATTAGTATTATTTCGACTATTATATTACGAATTAGAGATTGCTTTGATAGATTTCGGAAAGTATGTACTATGCCACGTGCATGCCTTTGCTTGCATCTATAAGTAAATATAAAAGTCGAACAGGAAATGCAGCATTCAAGGACCACTGTCAACCAGAAACACGCATAGAAACAAGAAATACTACGAAGATGAATAAAATACCAAATATGACATCACAAATATATACTCCTCAAAATAAGTTAAGGCCCATGTATTGATATGTGTAATTTTGTTACTATCAATGAAAGCTTGGACAAGTTCGAAAACCAGCCAGATCGGATCAGTAACCCCAGAGTTATGGCCTTTGTTTTTACTGAAAAATGCCATTTTCTACCTTGTGAACAATCTAGCACATTCATTTATTATTTGATCTTTACCAAACTTGCAACGATTGTTAATATTAATGAAAGCGCAAATAAGTTCGAAAACCAGCTAAATTGGATCAGTAACACCGGAGTTATGGCCTTGCTTTGCTGAAAAATGCCATTTTCTGCATTGTGAACACTCTAGTACCTTCATTTATTATTTAATCTTTACCAAATTTTGCCTGATTATTAACATCAATAAAAGCTCGAACATTTTGAAGACGCGCCAGATCGGATAAGTTTCACCAGAGTTATGGCCCTTGATTTTCTGAAAAATGCCATATTCTGCCTTGTGAATACTCTAGCACCTTCATTGGCGGCCGATATTTGTATCGGTTTTTGATGCTGCATATGGAGGAGCACGTGTCATATGGAGAAGCACGTGATTAAAAATGTTGGGGTAAAAGAGGGTCACCATTTGAACAAACTTAGTAGACGACCATAAGCTGATGCTACATGTAATACAGAGAAGAAGATTTTTAACAGTTTTTCCCTATACAAGCCCATGTAAAACTGTGACCCCCGGGGTGGGGCCAAATGTGACCCCTCGGTCACCATTTGAACAAACTTGGTAGAGGACCACAAGCTTATAGCAAATGCAAAATATTAAACCTCTGGCTCTTGCAGTTTCAGAGAAGAAGATTTTTTTAAGTTTTTCCCTATACATGTCTATGTAAAACATGTGACCCTTGGGGCGGGGCCAAATGTGACCCGAGGGTCACACCCATTTGAACAAACTTGATAAATGACCATAAGCTTATAATTAATGCAAAATATCAAACCTCTGGCTGTTGTAGTTTCCGAGAAGAAGATTTTTAAAAAAAAAAATCCTACATAAGTCTATGTAAAACTGTGACTCCGGGGGCGGGAACAAGTTTGACCCCAGAGTCACCATTTGAACAAACTTAGTAGAGGATCATAAGATGATGCTACATGTAATACATGAGAGCTCTGTGCCTTGTGGTTTCAGAGAAGAAGATTTTTTAAAGTTGTTTCCTATATGTCTATATGAAAAGCATGCAAAACCTCAATATACACATTTTGGATCCCCGGGGCACGGCCATTTTTGATCCTGGGGACTTTATTTGGATAGACTTGATAGTCTAGGCGTTGGCGTTAATTTTAAAAGAAAAGCTGTTGAAATCTGTCCAGCGGTTCTGGAGACGAAGATTTTTTAAGGTTTCAATTATATATGGTAATGGCAGCCATCTTGGATGTAGCGCTGACTTAATTTTAACAAATCTAAAAAGCATTCATCTAAGGATCATCCATGTGAAGATTGGTTAAAATTAGCCAAGCGGTTTCTAAGGAGAAGTCGTTTGAAGAAAAGTTAACGGATGACAGACGACGGACGACGGAAGGGCCAGTAGAGCTAAATATCAGTGTCAAACATTCAAAATACCAAACTGTATGATATCTTACCACTACAAACCACTTCTTCCGAATACATGTCCACCTACCCCAGCCATTTGTCATAGTACACATTTCATTGATCATATCAGCTTCGTCTTTTATATTGTTTTTACTTAATTCAAACGACCTCAACATTCTTAAAGTCTTCATAACATTCTAGAAGTATATATCATCAGCAATTAATGCAAACACTTAAATATGTTTTGATATCTTAAGTATGTGCATTTGTTCACGAGTTACTATTGCTTACTGTTGCCATATAAAATTTTATACTTTTTAAAATATTTCTACATTTTTGTTGTTATATAATAAAAAAAAGGCAAATAAATACACATGTTTGTTTCCTCCTTTTGAAAACATTCTGCCCCGCCCTGATGCTTTGCATCAGTTTCTTCTTGTTTATTAGTCGATCTTTACCAAACTTGCAGAGATGTTTAGTATCAATGAAAGCTCAGAGAAGTTTGGAAACCACATAGATCGGATCAGTAACACCGGAGTTATAGCCCTTGATTTGCTGAGAAATGCCATATTGAACCTTGTAGCCACTTCATTTGACATTTGATCGTTACCAAACTTACAAAAAATTCTAATATCAATAAAAGATCGGACCAGTTCGAAAACCGGCAAAATCAAACCAGTAACACCCGATTTTGGCCCTTGATTTAGTTGAAAAGGCTATATTTCAGAATAGCTTGTTCAATTAAGTGAAAGAAACATAAGATAGTAGAGTATTAAGGCAATGCAGTTAAGATGATATTTGTTTGAAAGAAGTTTTATACGTGTTTAAAAATGATTTTTTCAAAAAAAAATTCAACACAGCTAAGAAGTGCTACAGGTCTGTAGTTGGACACGATCGATTGGTCTCCAGATTTGAAAATTGAACAAACGTGGGCTTCCTTCCAAGTTATTGGCACAAGGCTTTCCCTTAGGGAATGATTAAATAAAAAACACAAAGGTTCAGATAGTTCGGTGGCTAGTTCTTTAAGAACTGGTGTGTCTTCCGGTTTTGTGAGAGTGAACGTGTGTATTTTATCGATGTGGAAAAATATGGATTAAAATGGACTAAAGGCAAGTTTTTTGTTAACGTTTTTCCAGATTGTAATTCTAGAAAACACAGAGAATACAAAAACCTAAACAAATGCAAAATTCAAAAAAGTTTTTAATAGCTAAGTAAGACAAACTTTTTACAATGAAAGTTTAAATTTAGCGAAGGACGTCGCCATTATATACAGTATACGGACAGGTATGGTCACAGGTGATCGATCACGATAAACAAGGTGATCGATCACGATAAACAAGGTGAACATCAAAAGTACGACTGTACCAAACTTCACGTTGAATGCGATTAAAACTACACTGCAAAGCAAAAATATCGTAACATAATGGATGATAAGAGAAAATATATTTCTTCTACAAGTGAACTAGACACAAGTGCTAACACTTCAGTAACTAGTCCTCCTGAGGAAATGACAAAAAGAAGAAAAAAGGTAAAACAAAAAAACTAAAGATGGCAGATGAATCAAAGGAAGAATTAAAAAGTCTTACCAAGAGTATTGATGAAATCAATAAAAAATTGTGTAATATCCTTATAAAAGATGACAAAGACATTATAAAGGGAATACTCACAGAAACCCTTTACCTAATGAAAGAGAAACTTTTGGGGTCTATCATCAATAGAGTAGAAAAGATAGAAGGTGAAATGCACGATAGAGCTATAGAAAATGTTACATTGAAAAAAGAATTAGATAACATGAATGTCCAATCTGAAAGTCTTAAAGAAGAGAATAATAATAAACTTAAAGAAGAACTAAATAGAGAACGATCACTAAGAGAAGAACAAATGAATGACCTTGAGCAGTACGGAAGAAGAAATAATGTGCGTATCACAGGAGTAGATGACAGAGAGGGCGAAACAGCAGAGATGACAACTAAGAAAGTGATACAAATGATAAATTCTAAGTTATCAATCAAAGTATCCGATAGTGAGATTGACATATCTCATCAACTGGGGGCAATTTGACAAAAGTAAGAAGAGACCCATCATAGTCAAATTTGTTAGACGACATGTCCAAAACGCCATAATGAAAAACTCAAAAATGTTGAAAGGTACGGGCATATATGTTAACGAGGATTTAACCAGGTTAAATCAAAAAGTGTTAACGGCAATGCGGGTGAAATCCAAAGACATTATCGCAAGAGCATGGTCAAACCAGGAAAAACTGCTATTGAAATACAAATCTGGCAAAATAGAAGAGGTGAAGTATAAGGACTTCAATTTCTGGTTGAGTAAACCATGGCCAGCACAAGAACCAACAACAGAGATGGAGGCATAAACTGAAATACTAAGTATTATTTGTTACAAAATAAAAATAAAAAATTAAAATAGACAGTCACAGACGAAACAAATAAATGGACATACAAAATACAATGCATAGAATATGATTAACATTAACAATATTGACCATAATAAATTAAAGAAATAATTTAATAAAACAACATAAATATAAGTAATAAAACATGATCTCTATAGCAATAGCAAGTAACTTTATTCTTGATGCAAAACTTTGCTTGACAGTATATCTATACCAACACTCGTAGCTCAACGGTATAAGTCCAGTGGGCTATTGTGAAGCTACGTTATTCTTTTTTTAGATGGAACATGCCGTATTAGGGATGTTTTGTAGCGTGAAAGCACATTTATTTGTTACATAAATTATACAATATATTCAATATAAATGTGTTACCTGGTATTGGACGATTCTAACTGAAAGTGAGATGATGTGGTTTCGCAGTAGCGTATTGGATTTATACAGCAAAGATACTGTTTGATACTAGTTTATAATATAAAAATGTCATGTATTATCATAGATAATAGAATAACAAGAATGTATCTTAAACAAATAAGACGTATACGTAATAATAAAACACAGGCTTAGACCAAACTGTTAACTACTGTGAATAAAATATCTAAATTATTACGCTATCAAATATTATTTATTTATAAACTGTTGTAGTAGTAAGTCCTTTCACTTTTCTTATTCATTTCGTTTTCGTGAAATAAGGATTGTGAAGTAGGGATGCCGACTTTGAAACTATATATTATGACGCACACAAATGTTGTTTATATATTTTACCTTTGACCTACCTTGTACACATACAGTATAAGGTATGGCATTATATGGGTAGCAATATATACTGAAAGGAAAAAGAAACGCAGGGTGCGTATTTCCGCTATATATTGCATATACTGCACACTTAATACCATATATATTCCAAGGAAATCCCAAGATGTTTTGTAAAAAAAAAAGTGCAGTTAGTTAGAGAAAGGACACAACTGTGATTTTGTAGATGTTTTAATCACAGTACACGTTGTAACAAGAAATTCATAACTGCTGTAGTTCCTCTTTGAAAAATTGAGCCAGTTCAGTACTGTATTTAATGTTAAGTGATTGCAACATTTAAAACCTAAGTTTGCTCACCTGCTTGAGCCAAATGTGCATTCTGACGATAATGAAACTTTAAAGGAGTAACCATTGGTGTGCTCCGTGCTGTTTAAACCTTCTTTCTAAAAAGACAGGCCAAATGTCGCCCTGTACCATTCGATTAGCAGTAGCATATTAAACATACAATATATAGCGGAAATACGCACCCTGCGTTTCTTTTTCCTTTCAGTATATTGAAAAAAAAACAAGATACATCTACCAGTTATAACTTGAAATGATAAAAGACATGATATATTACTTAAACAATTAAACTGAAATATTTTGAGAGATAGTATGAACTTTACTTTGCATTATACCCTTTTTGATCGTAATTATGGCCTTTTGTCTAATGTATTCATATATCTGTGCATTTAATAACAAAAAATATAACATCATTGTGTCTTTGCCATCGATATAGAGTTAGATGTACATGATATGTTGGTATGAAGAGTATTTGTATTGTACTGCACTATAATGAGATATAGTCATTTTTGTCATAAACGACATAAGTTACTCTTCCACCGTCGTCGGCGGGCACTGACGTCATAAGTTTTGCGTTTAGCCTCACACGTTACTCCTCCGACGTCGTCGGCGGTGAAACGACATCATACGTTTAACATGAAGCGCCTCAAGTGTTATGCTTACAAACAGTATTTGTTATTGATATTAAATGATATAAATATAATATAAAATAAAATGTACATATGTATAAATATTATTATGAACAGACTCAATTAAACCGTGTCTGCTACTTTTCTCTCTTGTTTGTGTTTGTTGCTTCCAAGGGATCACCTTTTCAGTATTAATTTCATTGATAATAACAATCTGGTAAAGTTTGGTAAAGATCGGATGAAATATGAAAGACACTATCGTCTTAACGAGACAGAAGTTAACGACGGACGACGGACGACGGACGGACGACGGACGACTGACAGCTCGACATCCCATAAGGCTCTGCTGGCCTTCGACCAGTATATCTAAAATTGTAACTAAGTTCCTTTTTACATGTATCTAAGTTGCATCTGTGCAGCAGGGTAAGCAAAAGAAAGCCTGTTTGTTTTGTTTGCATGTCAGATAGCATGTCAGATAGCAAAACATTAAACAGTCTATGGAAAAGGCAATATTGGTCTATGTTTATTACCATAAGCTGGACTAACGTTGGGTTGTATTTGTATACCGCAGATATAATGTGTCTTTAATGTTTACAGATGCTAGGGGGGAGTATGTGGGGCAGGGATAGACGGTTGACGTCTCTTATACGCCCGTTGATTTACCGATAATTGTAGGAGGAAGCTTTAAAATGACATAATTCGCAAAAAAGCTGTATTAAGTAAAGATAGTATATAATATATAACAGGTTCAATAAGCCATTAAATTCCTTGATCCAGCTGGACACCATATATTCTGCGTATTTTTCTTAAACAACATGGATTTTTATTATTGGTTTTGAAATCGATTCATGTGTCAAACTATAGAGAGAAACTTATTTCGGTCAAGACACACTAGTATTTGACCTTGTTTTCGGAAATAGTGGAAAACTGCGCGTAACACTTGGATGATTATTACATGTAATTGGAGATGAAACAAGTAGAGTGTAACGTGAATTGTTGCATATATACCATATGAATTATTAAAACACGAAATAGTGTTGATCTTTAAACAACGTGTATAAGTGTATAAACATTTAACGAAAGCATTTAGCAATAATAAGGGGTATTAAGGTGAGTTATTCTATTCTCGATGTTAATTTAAATAGTTTAACTAATTTAGGTCATACTACACCAATTCATTTTCCATAGCCATCCATTATAGCTCTAAGCTCTGTACTGAGTTCCCTAATATAGGAAGCTATTTTTTTTCTTACTTGTTTTGAAAGACCTATCTTAGTTTCATCAAAAAAACATACAAAAACCATACGTTGAGTATGTTTTGAAAAAGCTGTTTGGGTCGGATGGTGCTGACCCACCTACTTGCATGTAGAAACATGAGGAAAATGTAAAATATACTTTTTTTTTTGATTATGCAACAAATTATGAATACATTGCACAAATGTAAGATTTAACCTTCATAAGTACTCTTCAAAAGTTGAATTTTAATTTTTTAGCAAGATGTTTTGGTTTGTTTACCTTGTCAACCAATCAAAATTAAGAGATTCTGTGTAATAGCTCCGAATTTACCCTGGAACTTTTTCCCTGCCCGCTGATTGGTTGGTATTGGTGTAGTCTGATCTAAAGAGACAGCCAGGTTTTTTGGAGACCCAGTTTGCACGTGCCATATCATACAATAAACCAATCCGAGCAAATTTATGTTTTACTTTTTCATTTTTACCAAAATTTGGCTTTTTTACAGCATTTTATGCGAAAGCACTGATTCCGTTATTTTACAGTAATTGCATATGCAAAAGTGAACAAAAAGTCATAACTCATGTGGTCAATCAAATGCTTATAGCAGACCAATTTTAAGACTGATCTTAATTTTATTTGGCACACGTATTAGGGCGAATGTCATAACCAATAATCTAGGCCATAAATCTTTTTACATTGAAAATAGCACTTAGCACATGTTAATGTTGTACCCCACCCCCCATAAAATAAGTTTTTTTTTTAAAATAATCTCTTTTTTTGTGGGGGTGCAAAATGGCTTTCTGTGAGTAAAGTAAGTATGTATATACAGGTAATGCAGGATATTCTGACCAGAATTATTTGTTTTCATATGTCAGATTAACAATTTTATGCAATTAAGCAGTGTAGGACACAAGTACCTACACCAGTACAAATATACATGCTGGACCATGTCAGATTCCTTGTATATTGTTTTAGAGATCAGATTTCACACAAATACAGTCTATATTGTACTTCACTATCATTTGGATGTGCTTAGTTGCAAGAAAACATACTATTTTATATTAAAAACATGGGAAAAGGAGACAAAAAAAGAGGTATTAAAGGATTTAAAAAGGGGCATTCTTTTTTTCCTAGGAAGGTTTTAAATGAGGAAAATGAGGTTGCAAATGAGGAAAGTGTACCAGACACGGTGCAGTACATGCGTCCAACCATCGAGGAGGCGGAATTGCTAAGAGAAGACCCAATTCTGCCGTCAGCCTTATGCCAGGATACATGTATGACAGAGCCTCGGACAACAGTGAAATTGCTAAGAAGTCGAGTTCCAGAATCAAGGTGTACACCAGAGGCTTTACATGGTGATACAAAATGGTAAATACATTTCATTGATGATACTAAATGCTAAAATTGATTTTTATGTATATTTCCATTCTATAATTGGGACCTGTGATTTTTACTGATTTTTTAAAGTGCTTAATAGCAGAAAATGCTTAAAATTCACAATATTTCTGACAGGACTTTAAAATACCATCATTTTGCTCCTTACCAAGTAGGTTTTGATAAAACTCAATAACAACAATATAATTCAACACCTAATGAACATTTTCAGAGATTTTGGTTTAAAAAAACGCAGAAAAAACTACTTTTTTTAATTAATTGAAAAAAAAATAAAAATTGCTATAAGTCAAAGGGGAGCAACTCCTTCTATCCAGGGTTAGGGTATTAAGGATACAGTTAGTCTTACTGGGTTCGCATTATTGAAGTATGTTTTTTTTTTTTTTTTTTGCATATTCATCATTTATCCGTATAATAAAACAGTCTTTCATATCTATTTGCAGTGGCCCAACATATTGTTATAAGCTTTTCCACACTGGAAAGCTGTGGTACATGATGAATTCAGTGTACCTTGAACACCGAGACCGAAGCCCAGCCTGCAAAGGAGACCTTGCATTTGATCCTGACTGCGAAGAACAGCGTGGTGTTTGCTGGCGACAGCGTGCTTTGTGCAATCGGTGTCAGTACACATCTCATATGTTCAACCTATACGAGGAGATCGAAACTGGTAAACGAGGCCGAAAAGCAGCAACGGCCAATATTGGACTTAATGTCGCACTAACCCAAACACCAGTGGGTCCTACCAGTTTCAGAAAGATATGCTTAGCCAGCAATATTCCAGCACCATCTGTGACAGGCATGCAAAAGTGTGCGACTGTAGTCGGCGAACAAATAAAGGAAGCCAATATGGAAGACATGCGCAACAGAAGGAATGGGTTGAAAAAAATTAACCAGATAAGGGGACGTCCCGAGCATGAAATTGCTATCCAGGCAGATGGCATGTACAACAACAGCTTGTATTCTGGTGTAGGAAGAAACCCCTTCCAACCTGCTACAGAAGTAGTTTATATTGTAGCAGAAAACTTAACAAGCCAACATCAACTTATTTCCTGTATTACTCCAAGCAAGATATGTTCCAAACATGGATTTCATAGTCAAGATGACGACAAACCGTGCGACATCAAAAATGGCAAGTGTACGTCAACAATCCCAATGGAGAAAAACATTGGAGATGAGGAGTCATGGGCCAGAGAGGCATTGCTTGATCTTCATGAGAGTGGCCTTGAGGTGAAATATATCACCACAGATCCAGACACGGCTGCTTACAGAGCTGCATTTAATTTGTACAATACAAAACTGACTAAGACAGCACCTCAACTAAAAATTGACACACGCCATTTATCCGAGTGTCACAGAAAGTTTATCAAATCGAACGTATGTGTACAAAACATGATGCCAGGAAAAACTAAATGTTACCGCCAATTCTTACAAAACCGGTTTTCAATAGATCTGAGTAAGAGATGTCATGCAGAATTTAATTTGATCTACATGCAAGAACAGGGGGAGTTTTGCCGACTTTCATCTAAAATACACCAATGCATAAATGCAATAAAACACTGCTACGCTGGAGATCATAGTCGCTGCGAGATTCATTCAAGAGCATGTAAAGGTCTGACTAATGATAACTGGAGGCTGCAGTACAATTTTCTGCCCAAAAACTTCAAAATTAACATTTTGAATAGTTCTAATGAACATACAATGCTCGAATGTATAGAGTACAGATTCGGAGATTTGACATTACAGCAAACAAAATTAAATACAAACACACAAAAGGTAGAAGCTACAAAAAGATCAATCAGAAGGTCCTTACCAAAAAATGTGACGTACTCTCGCAACTTTCCTGGACGCGCTCACAGTGCAGTATTCAGTGTAAACAATGGTCCTGGTCACTCACTTATGAGGCTCTGCTCTAAACTCAGATTCCCAATACCAGTAGGTGGTAAGGTTGCTTCAAGACTAATGGCCGAGCAGCGCAGGTCTGAAAAAAAGAAGGAAATGGAGAAAACCACATCTAATAAAGCTAAGCGCATGTTAAGACGAATTGAATTGTACCGGCTAGACGAAAGACATCAGGAACAGAAAAACTACAAGCGAAGTCAGCTCTTGATACAGCAGCGGATGGTCAGAAATCAAAATGGAATGCGAAAACGTAAGACGGTTAAAGTACATACACTGCCAAACAAGGATCACACATACATGAGATCTCAACTGCTGCGCGGCAAAAAAAGACAGGCCGGACAATGCTCCAGTGTGCAGAATCCTAATGAGTAGCAGCGTTTCCTGGCAGCATTAGTGGGGCGGTCTTCTAGAACAAGATGGGATGGCGTCACACACAACTTGCTGTGACAGAAGTGACTGACTTCCAAGTCTAAACCACCACTGCTAAACCGGGGAACTTCATGCTTCAGAAGGTGATGGTGCAGCATATAGGCTAATCTGTGGGTGCTTTCACGGTTGCAGCTTCCATCTGGCCAGGTAATTTGCCTATAACCATAGCCATACCGGTCCTTGCACCCCTGCCACAGCAAGCAAAAGTCACCAGAATGTCCAGAATTGAGACCCCCCTGAGCCCTGTTCTACATATCTTTGCAGGCTGGTTTCAATTTTAAGCCTGAATTTGGCATTGTCAGCCATCATAGATCAATATAGAACCAAAAGAAAGTTTCATACAAAAATCAAAACAAACCTGATTACATTTGTAGCACGTGAAGATACATGCGCCATGTTCTCTTTAGGTCATACTACACCAATTCATTTTCCATAGCCATCCATTATAGCTCTAAGCTCTGTACTGAGTTCCCTAATATAGGAAGCTATTTTTTTTCTTACTTGTTTTGAAAGACCTATCTTAGTTTCATCAAAAAAACATACAAAAACCATACGTTGAGTATGTTTTGAAAAAGCTGTTTGGGTCGGATGGTGCTGACCCACCTAGTTGCATGTAGAAACATGAGGAAAATGTAAAATATACTTCTTTTTTTGATTATGCAACAAATTATGAATACATTGCACAAATGTAAGATTTAACCTTCATAAGTACTCTTCAAAAGTTGAATTTTAATTTTTTAGCAAGATTTTTTGGTTTGTTTACCTTGTCAACCAATCAAAATTAAGAGATTCTGTGTAATAGCTCCGAATTTACCCTGGAACTTTTTCCCTGCCCGCTGATTGGTTGGTATTGGTGTAGTCTGATCTAAAGTAATGCGCAATAAACTGTTTAAATTTGCGATAGGACAGTCGTTTCCGTTTTACAATTGTTATATGTTGTTAATATGAGGTTTACTTTTATATTTAACAATTACCGTGGCTTGACTTTTTTATTTAACAACTGTGTTTATTTTGTAACCTTGACAGATACGGTTCAGTAGAGGATTCAAACAAGGGTCGGGTGTGTGCGTGCGTGTGTGTGTGTGTGCGGAGAGGAAATATATAGTTAATACATTTTTAACCAGTATGAATTTAACCGAAATATGTCTATATGTTGGAATGTGGGGAACGTTCTCGAATACTGACATCTGTACTCAACTGTGTTCCGAGCTAGTTAATAAATTAGTTATGATGAATCTGCTTTCACTGAAAAATCCTGGTTTATTACATCCATATCTATGTAATAAACACGTTCAATTCCTCGCAGATATTCAAATGGAGGACTCGGTCGACGGCTGATCGACTGAACATGCTGAAAGAGATGAAGCTGCAGATATTCTTGAAACCGAGCTGACCGACCTGGGATTCAGGAAAACTCAGTTATTGCACCAGGTAATGGAGAAGAGACAGGCGGAACAAATGAGTTTATTAAGGAGATCGAATCGCGAACAATGAGCTTCTGGGAATGGATGAAGAACGGTGAACAATGAGGTATTGGGAGTGGCTGAAGAACGGTGAGCAATGAGGTATTGGGAGTGGATGAAGAACGGTGAACAATGAGTTATTGGGAGTAGATGTAAACGGCTGAACAATGAGCTATTGGGAGTGGATGAAGAACGGATTGCACAGGAAACTGGTCGGCTTGTGTTTACGTGCATTTTAAAAGGGAAATATTGAAGTATGTATCAAGATTTTAAAATTAGAATCTCGATAATTAAGTTTATTTTGACTTTAAAGGGACACATGTTAGTACTATATAATCAACAGTTAGTACGATATAACAGCAGTTAGTACTATATATCAACAGTTAATACTATATAGCAACAGTTAGTACTATATAACAACTTACACTAGTTAGTACTATATAACAACAGTTAGTACTATATAACAACTTACACTAGTCAGTACTATATAACAACAGTTAGTACTATATAACAACAGTTAGTACTATATAACAACAGTTAGTACTATATAACAACAGTTAGTACTATATAACAACAGTTAGTTCTATATAACGACTGTTAGTACTGTATAACAACAGTTTGTACTATATAACAACAGTAAGTACTATATAACAACAGCCAATAATATATAACAACAGTTAGTACTATATAACAACAGTAATTACTATATAACAACAGTTAGTACTATATAACATCAGTTAGTACTATATAACAACAGTTAGTACTATATAACTATATAACAACAGTTCGTTCTATATAACAACAGCCAATACTATATAACAACAGTTAGGACTATATAACAACAGTTAGTACTATATAACAGCAGTTTGTACTATATAACAACAGTTAGTACTATATAACAACAGTTAGTACTATATAACAACAGCTTGTACTATATAACAACAGTTAGTACTATATAACAACAGTTAGTACTATATAACAACTGTTAGTACTGTATAACATTAGTTTGTACTATATAACAACAGTTAGTACTATATAACAACTGTAAGTACTGTATAACAACAGTTTGTATTATATAACAACAGTAAGTACTATATAACAACAGCCAATACTATATAACAACAGTTAGTACTATATAACAACAGTAATTACTATATAACAACAGTTAGTACTATATAACAACTGTTAGTACTATATAACAAAAGTTAGTACTATATAACTATATAACAACAGTTCGTTCTATATAACAACAGCCAATACTATATAACAACAGTTAGTACTATATAACTATATAACAACAGTTCGTTCTATATAACAACATCCAATACTATATAACAACAGTTAGTACTATATAACTATATAACAACAGTTAGTACTATATAACAACAGCCAATACTATATAACAACAGTTAGTACTATATAACTATATAACAACAGTTAGTACTATATAACAACAGTTTGTACTATATAACAATAGTTAGTACTATATAACAACAGTTAGTACTATATAACAACAGTTAGTACTGTATAACAACAGTTAGTTCTATATAACAACAGTTAGTTCTATATAACTATATAACAGCAGTAAGTACTATATAACAACAGTTAGTACTATATAGCTATATAACAACAGTTCGTTCTATATAACAACAGTTAGTACTATATAACAACAGTTAGTTCTATATAACAACAGTTTGTTCTATATAACAACAGTTAGTTCTATATAACTATATAACAGCAGTTAGTACTATATAACAACAGTTAGTACTATATAACTATATATTACAGTTTGTTCTATATAACAACAGTTAGTTCTATATAACTATATAACAGCAGTTAGTACTATATAACAACAGTTAGTACTATATAACAGCAGTTAGTACTATATAACAACAGTTAGTTCTATATAACAATAGTTTGTACTATATAACAACAGTTGGTACTATATAACAACAGTTTATACTATATAACAACAATTAGTACTATATAACAGCAGGTAGTACTATATAACAACAGTTAGTTCTATATAACAATAGTTTGTACTATATAACAACAGTTTATACTATATAACAATAGTTTGTACTATATAACAACAGTTAGTACTATATAACAACAGTTTATACTATATAACAACAATTAGTACACATAACAACATTTAGTACTATATAACAAGTCCACCCCCACCCCACACCTTTCCACGTTGGTACCTCAGAATAATCTGTTGTCAACCTTTTTATGAACTATGAGTCGAATATTTTGCTTTTATTAATCATTTTAATTGGATATTGTCTTACATGCGTGCTTTCGGTGGCCTGCGTTATGTACGACTACACGTCCTGTTAGACTTTTGTATCTACTATTTTGATATGAATATAGGCCTTTGTGGATTGGATTAGCGTGTTGCATTTCATTTGACCGATTTTACCGTTAGAGCACGTAGCGATGAATTATATAATTGTTTAAAGAACGACAATTAAAGCTCGGTTATCGTGTATCATTATTTAAAGTCCCTATCCCGCCATCAACAGGCACATTTTACAACAGATGTATACCGTTTCTAAACCTACTGACGACGAGGCGTATACATAACTTACATATTTTGAGAATCCAAACTCGATAGACACAATATACGTGTCTTTAAACAACCAGGCCAAATCCCAAAACTGGAGCGTCGAATTAAGAGTTACCAACTAATATATACTTTTATGAATATTGAATCACGGATATTTTAAAAACCCATGAATAAACATATACCTTTAATTGGCACATACACATTATTATATGATTGGAACATATGGAGTGTGCGGATAGAATGTTGACAATCGGGTTTATACTGTCCCGTTTTATTGGGATGACAATAGAGTAAGAATGAGGTTTGGTGCACCCTAGAACCTGGTTTTAACCCCAGCGGCCTTTTTTGTCACTGACCGTTCCAATGTGGTAGCCCTATTGTCAACCTTTTTGTGTTTGTAAAATCATATCTTGCGTTTTATAAATCTTTATAATTGTTATTTGTTTCTATGTGTGCTTTTGGTTAACTGTGGTTCTTGAATGCTACATTTCCTGTTTTTATATCTACTGGTATAGTGTCATTTTGCTGTTATTTGGCGTGCTAGTTTCTTTATATTTGTGAATAGAGAAGACTGGGTGATATGGTTATATAGTATAAAGGATAAAGGAACACGCCTAGTATACTGATGTTTAAAACAGACAATGTGAACTTTTATAAACTAATTTATGAACGGAAATAGAAGAAAAATATTCCGCTTTTCTCCTTTAATTTATTGGTGTATTTACAGATACAACAAGCGACGTGAAAGAGGAAGACAATAAGGTGGGTCGGTAAGCGTTACTGTGAGCAGAGATTAGCTAAATATATATTCTTCATGGGTGCGGGATGAAATATGATATACGGCGTGTTTTTGTTGGTCACACATTGTTTTAAATGCAGGATGAGTGATCAAATAGATATATTTTTAAAATTCATTCAGAGGTGTAATGTTTATGCCCAGTGATTTATTACGTCTCTGGTATGTCTAACATTTCATGAAATGTGCCTATCAGCAGGTCGTAACTTATTTTTGTAGCTTTTCATCACTATATTACCTTGTTCGCATATCGGGAGATGTACGGTCTTTAAATATATCATACGTTTTATTTTTTCTTCCATGTTTGCCGAGACATAGTGATGGTAGCAACAATCAACTTGGTTTCGTAGGTTTTTTTTAATTCGTTTTCTCACACACTAATTACGCGAAACCTTTTACGGCTATCTCGATTAAACGTTGCATATTTGGTCCTTATCAAAACTTGGCAAATTTATAGTTCATCAACACTCAAAAGCCAAAATATACACCTTTGAAATTGGCCAAAGAGTGAAAGTTTCAGAATGCATCTTTCACGGTTGGTTAGTGACGACATTCAAAATAGGTCAGTGACCACAGAATTATTTCAGAGACCTGTCTTTTGACCGATATTTTTCTTTTTGCAGATTTAACCTTGAATGTGTGACCTATATTTGACCATTGGTTAAAAAAAAGTCAACAGACATGCTGACCTATCTGTTGTTTTCGTAGATGGAAACAGAGAACCTTTATTATTTCTTGAAATCTAAGTGTGACTCAAAAATAGGGCATAGTTCTTTTAAATCATCTAATGTACCATGCATATGATAACTAGAACACTCGACGATCTTATTGAGAACAAATTTAGTACCAATTGGCCATGATGCTCATTTTTGTCTCTCATTTTTTAGGATAAAACATGTACAAGCAATCACTGAAAAGTTTAACAACTTACAAGAAATGTACCGTTGCTATGATATTACCTTATATACTTTCTAGTTTACGTGTACAAAATAATACAGTAAATAATATGTATCTAAATCATTGATAGTCTGATATTTTCCGATTAACAAGGTGGTCGAGAGTCCTTACCAGAAGTACGACAACGGGTATGCAACCAAGAAAACGGTTTCGCAAGGTCTCTTGGACTTCGGCCTTCTGACCATGAATGTTACACAGCTGAAGATGATCACCAGTCTCGGACCAGATAAACTCGAAAACTACTGGCCAAGCTTTGTCCTTATCATACTGGCTTTAATCTTCGAATCCGGGATCACTTTCATTATCACCTATTTTGGCTTTATACACTAAAAGTCCGACACTGAAAAGCGCAAGGCCCAAAGGCTCAATGACATATGCCTGTATGCTGCAATACCTGTTGTTAACATTTACAAAGCAGGATTTGGAGTGGAAACGACGGCGGAATACTTGTCTCATGGGACTAATTCATCCGTAATAATTTAAATAAACGGCATTTGTGTAGGATTGGAATGGTCTGAGGCATGGGATATGTCTTCATAGGTTTGTCTTTAACAACATTAAATGTTATACGGGAGTGATAAAAAACTGTATAATTATATACTATATCGTTAACTTTTTAAAGGCTTAAAAGCCAATGTTATTATGATATTAGAACATGTATATGGTCGTTTTGGTTATTGTATACGATGTTCGGGTCAAGTTTTAAAATATACTGCTCCACTTACTGTGGCGTTACCATGACAACCGCAGACTTGTTTAGTTGTGCAGATTGTATAATAGTCAATGTTGTCGTAAAAGAAAACAGTCGTAGGACTCTGAACAAATAAAGACTATTGTAGCATGGTCGGTGACATTCCCGATAATATTCTTTTAAAAAGTGCAGAAAAAGCGGTTTAAACAATATAAGTCTGATTATATTTTAATTGTAAGTATGTGAATCTATTTATCATCTCATACTGACAGTAACGCATGCATTTGAGATAGATTCATGAATGTATAGAACAGGAAAGAAATACGTTTGGCTATTAAAAACCCTTTAAGAAATAGCAGTTTTATTTTTTCAGTGCACGAACATCATAGTGGTAATGCTTTGGGTCGAACTAAAGTAGGTGGGAAGTGCCATGACTAATGTTGTTAGGACGTGTGGACCAACCACTCAGTTAGCATAATATATGGCAATACAATATGTATAAATCACTAATGCAGTGCAGAAAAAAGTGTGCTATACGGTAGTTAAACCTCCTTTATTTCAATTTCAAGCATGTTTTCTATGTTTTATGTCAAAACATGCATGTGCAATATATTCATGACTTTATAGAATTAAAACTATCGACATTTCATACATCGTGAATCAATGTAATATGGTCGATAATGCACAGTTTTTAGAAAACATGTTTTAATGTTTTTAAATAACGTGGCCATATTTAATTGTCAGACAGAAGTGCTCATTAGTAAAATATGTGGACTTTTATATCAACAAGATATAAGTTAAACGGTGCTTAATATACTCTTTCACGTGCAAGGTTTTTATATTTTTAAGGCGATATTCGGCAATCTTGATTCGTTTAAAACTCACTCGTGTCGTTATTTTTCTACATATCTTGCATGCAAAAATAAATATTTGAATAGTTCAAAGGAAATTGTTTTCGCAAATATTACTAATCGTTGATTAAATTGCACCAATAATATATCTAAAACGATGGCAGAATAATGTAGAAATGTTGAAAACACAATAATGTTGATTAACTTTTTAACAAGATTATCGTGTGTTCCTCAAAGTCTGAATATGACAGCTTAAACAGTGCTTTAATTAAAAGAAATTGACGTTTTTAAGCACACTTCACTGAGTACTAAATATTCCTTTAGACAGTTTCAAATTTTGCCAAGCAATACTCTTTTCTGGATGCTATGGAAACATTAAAAGGAGGTAATTTGATGATTTTTGATAATCAAAAGCTGCTACCTACACAATCGGTGTTGTGTTTTTCTGTGATTTCTTTCGAAAGCAACGCGGAGAAAATATTGTTTTGGACAAATTGAGGATTTTTTTTGTAGGTTTTATGTTTTTGTTTACCAAAAATGCATGGTTTAAGAAACAGAGGGATAACTCCCTTGTGTACTGAACTTTTCAAACAAATAGTTTGTTTCATTTTGTGATGGTCGGTATAATTATTCTATATACATCATTTATTATTTCCTATTTTGCTGTCTATATAATAAGGGAAAGAAACGGAGGTACTTTTATTTTTGCTCAGTATATGTTCAATTAAGCGAATTTGACGATGAAAAGGACAATTTATATTTGGGTATATCGATGTTCAATTTAGTTTAGATTTCTTTTTATACGTGTTTCTATTAGTTTTGTTATAGACGCATCGTCATTTAATTGTTAGTGTAACCGACATTATGCAGGCTTTAGACGCGGTCAGATATCTTAAGTAAGCCAATTAGTGTACGCGACATCGTCTTTAATTTTTCCAGCTGGTCACCTGCACTATTTTAAAAAAGCATGCCATTCGCGCATGTACAGTAATTCGAGGAAGAGCATGCTTTGGATGCTATCCCTCCTAAGAAGCGTCTCTAAATATTACATTTATATGTTGAAGAGCCGTTAAGCAACGGTTTACATTAATTTTATTCGTTTTAGAGTGTACTGATTTTCTCCAATCTATCTAAATAAACTAAACTATTTAATTATACTACCTGTATTTACTTTGTAAGAAACATTAAATTGTTTGCATTTCTTTTGTTTCTGATATATAAAAAAATATATTCATTTAATTGTAATTTCGAAATTCAATTCATATTGAATGACGTATTGATTTTCTATTGAAAATGTCCTTTTATATTATATAATATACTACATTTTTATATGCCATTAAAACTGTCTCGTTTATTAACATGCAGTATTATATGTCGTCTATTACATATGTTACTTTATGAAATAAACTACTAATACTTTTGAAATGTGTTGACCGTTTTCCCCACTTGCCAAAATGTACGTCCCTTGATGATCCCCGGGCGGAACCCGACTACAGATATAGACTTTTTTCTATAAGCTATGAACGATGTTTTCCTACGAGGTGTAGTCGAATGTTGTTCCTATAATAAAAGGTAATCCCTCCTTTTTTGATGAAAACGGGCATTATAAGTAGGGGAAAACTGCCCATTCCTATTCGATTTTGTGGTTGTATGTATAAGAAGCGTATTAATAAGTTTTACTGGATCACTGATGAACATTTTCGAAATTTCGACTCTATGCTTACACTATGTGAGCAATGAAAACAGTCAGTCAATGACAACAGCTGTTATCTTGACCTGTTTAGTAAACAAACAAGAACTTTCTTACATGTCTTGTGACCCCACCTTTTCTGGTGATTTTTCAAGTTGAAAATTAGTTTTCTACATTACACTGCTGCATTATCCATACTTGAGTTGAATCTGCAGCAAATCATTAATATGTGACACTTTAACATTGGAGTCTATGGGGAAAATAATTAGTGGTATAATACCTCAAGTTAATAATTAATTAGATAGATCTACGTTTTTAAAGTAATTCTGATATTCTGACATAAATAACAAAATCATTCTCTGCCATGTCCCCGATTCCCACGTTGCATTTATATACGCAACATTAGTGATGTTCGTCCTTTTTAATAATAGATAATTTATTCTACAATAAACGCTGCAATCTTCTCACCCAACATTGCGCGCAACGTCACGTTATATCTTGACGTCTGAGGTGTTTCCTATAACATACTGACGTTAACGAAACTAAATATCTCTTTGAGTGATGTTATGTACGTGATCCAAGATGGCGGCGCCCAACAATCCCATTAACTTGAAGGAAAACATCGTTCATAGCTTATAGAAAAAAGTCTATATCTATAGTCGGGTTCCGCCCGGCACGGCCTTCGCCCATATTATGAACTAAGGTAAAACCTTAAAGCGAACTCAGCCATTTACTTATTACCATTGTTTAAAGTAAAGGACATATTATATCTAGCAACAAACACAAGAAAATGCGGAATAAACTCAAAGAAAGCTAAACATAATATGGTCTAAAATGACCAATGTTACACAACTGAAATCATCTTTAAGCTTTATTTACCTTTATCTTTTGATGTTCTTGATGTTCTCGTATATATGAGTCGTCAACGTCAGGACGTCGTAGAGCAACTGCCAGATATTAGTCACATTACTCGGCCGAAGATCAAGACATAGATTCAGAACGACTGCCTGACATTAGTCACATTACTCGGCCTAAGATCAAGACATAGATTCAGATCTTGAACTTGAACATGAGTCTTTTAAAAAAGAAAAGAAAAAAACCCTGCTTACGGCAGGCTACTCTCGTCTCTTTTTTTGAAAGCCTGTTCTTTTCTTTTGCTCTCCCTCATCAAAATCAATTTCTATCTAGTATAGTAGATCTTTAGTATACAATACAAAAAGAATGGATATATATTGATATCTATCATTATTTAAAGAGTCTAGATGACGATCCCCTCTTTTCAGCACTCAGAGTCCCTCTCTGTACATATCTAAATATTTTGACCACGGAAAGATTGACCACAACTATGTTATACCTACAGATATACTTCCTCAAATACCAGAACATATATAGTCAAGTATGGAACTGACAAATGTCTCAGGTACCTGCTGCCTAGACTAACAGACTACAGCCTACCAGACCATTGACGACTTCTGGGCCAAATTCGGCATCCCACCGGCTCACATCGTACATATCGGCGATGTTTTTACAGGTATTTGTCAGTTTTTACCAGAACTTCACAAATTCTTAGAAAAAATCGTCTAAGATTGAAAGAAGGAGAAGAAGAAGAACATAATTTGGAATGTATTCAGGGCAATCAGTATTTTTAAAATGTCGATGTACCGGGCAATGTTAACTACTTTTTTTAATTGCATAAACCTGGCCCTACATGGACACCTTTCCAAAAGCAAGCGCAATACAGGAATTCAATTTGTAAAAAATCTTACAAGAATTCGAAAACTGGAAGTATTTGGATTCAGTTAAGAACGCTTGCAGCTGCATTTCATCAAAGCAATACTTCAACCATCGTCGGTTACTCAGGGGCAGAGATCTATTACATCTCTGCCACTGGTGACATTACGTTATACTCCATTCGAATGGAATGGAGTATATTGAAATGTCACCAGTTGGACCTCATAATAGACACATGAGACGTCAGAATAGACACATGTTTAACAGGAAGGTTCACTGAATGCTATGTAGACATGCTCTACGAAACATACTCTTGAAAACGAGTAGGGGCGAATTCAGATGGGGTGCACCGACTCCCAACCACTAAAATCTGAAAAATTATGTAAATGTATTTGTAAATAGAATTGTCAATTTGAAATTGCGCTTTCGCCCCCCGTCCCCCACAGAATGAGATGAAAAAAAAGTTTCTTGAGTTTCTACTGTTTTTGCTGCAATCAAAGACTGGTCGTGGTTTTGCCCGCCAGGTATAGTAGTACCGAGTTCATATTATGAAAAAAGAGTTAAACATGTCGAAACACTGTAAATTTAGCGTACGTCAAAGTCAATTTAAAATGTCAGCGTTTTTACTTCTAAAACGTAATTTTATAAACAACTTTTGACGTTCACGACGTTCAATAACGGTCTGAATATTTGTTGCTTTCTCGGCGTTTATAGCGTTATATAATTACGCTATTAAATATTATTTGTTTATTGCAAATCTACATTTTGCGGGCATTCTCTTCCAAAATCAGAATATTTTAATCATATTTTTATGATCATTTGTACATTTTTCTAGATAAGTTTTCATTGCAATAGTTGTTAAGATGATTTTCTGTAAATGTAGTTACTGTATGTATACTCCTGAAGGTGTTCTGTCGAATGTATAATTCTCTCTCTCTCTCTCTCTCTCTCTCTCTCTCTCTCTCTCTCTCTCTCTCTGTATGTACCGGTGTTTGTGATATGTGGTTATTTGACTTTATATTTTAGCGATTTCCTTTCGTTGGGATGTATTTTAGTTACACTGTCTTATCAATTTTGGCGCTGAGGATAGTTGTCACAAACACATCTATTTAAGCTAACCAGTAATCTGTACTGTCTACTAGACGTTCCAACACATCTATTTAAGCTAACCAGTAATCTATACTGTCTACTGGACGTTCCAAGTCGGTAACTTGGTCTGCACCATTCCTTATGTTGTGTATTGCCTTTTTATGCCCATTTGATATATGTTGTGGTACAGTGCGGACTTACGGGGCCATTGTGTTTTGGTGCTGTGCTTTCGATAGGACTGTGTTTCCCCTTGTCGTCGTATCTGATTGTTAAGAATGACAAACCCTTGTGTTTAATGCTATTGGAATTGTTTAATATGTACTTATAAGTGAGATCCTTTGGGAGCAACACACACAACAAGCACAACCAAGAGAATGAAGAATCAGACTCGGTTTTATTGAGTCCGTTCATGAGATGTAATGTAAGAAGCAACACCTCTCATCTCACGCCCCCTAGCACCGACTCAAGCGGTATTATACTGCAAAGTCATGTATATTGGGCTCTATGTAATATATATGGATAAAACCAAACTCAAATATAGGTGAATATGGTAAATGCTGTTTTCCTGGAACTATTACCGATTCATACCGTCATTAAAAATATGTCCGAAAAGATTGATTTTACAAGCACTTGATCCGGGTATTTGTGCATTATAGCGCCTTATATCAGCATTATAGTGCCTTATATCAGCATTTTTTTAATAGATTACAAATTTTTCTTTCACCCATGTGAATGTATATACATGAACCAATTTTTACTTTTCTGCCGCCAACGTATTGTAATTTACTGTAGTTGTGACAAGGCAAACCATACCCGTCCTTGTATGTATTAGTTTTATTCACATAGTTCTTTAACTTTAAATACAACTGATGTTTTGTTGAGTTTGGGAATTAAATTATAGAATATAATTTTAGTTGTTCTGCCGTATATTAAATTATACTCGTCTGTTATTATTGAGTAACACATTATGTTGTGTACTCGTATTACATTTATTAAAAGAAACATACATGTTTCCAAAAATATGGTGAAAAATAACTTTCAAATAGTGTGACAATTTACCGGACTGTTTAAACAGACAATCATTACCCTAATCATTACCTAGGGATTAATCGGTTAAGACATAAAGGGGAATAACTTACACTGAAAATTAAGTTAACATACTGCTTGCGTTACCTGTCCTAAGTTAGATATTTCACTGGAGCCATATGTTGTCTGTGTTTTACAAATAAACTGTCAACAAGAAAATGTAAACAAGAAATGAAAGTAGCAGACTCGGTTTTATTGAGCATGTTCATGAAGGTAATATAACACCTGGCAATGATTGGGCTCTATGACCCCAAAGGATCAGGAAGTAATAACACTGTTGATTTACAGCGCGGGGGACGTTTTAAAGCAGCCACGCTGTATTAAACGGACAAGGCGTGAATGTAAACATAATTACAGTTAGCGTAAAGGTAATCTTTTGTTAAATCTTTCTTTGTACACTTTACTGACATACGTTATGCACGTGTCATAGAAGCAAATTGCACATGTAGCCGTTTTGAATGTGTGAGTGAGTGTGTGGGTGTATGATGTCGAATAAGCATTACCAGTCTAAAAAAGACAAGTTATGCCCAAAATAAACAGGGAAGGGTCCGGTCACTTATGGGCAACCGGGTAAAGCGATGTTATTGTGTGTATTTGTATGTATGTCTGTGTGACGAACGATCTGACATTACCGGTCTATGACGAGTTATGCCAGGCATGAACAGCGCCACGCCAGGTCACCGAGAGGTAACCTGACACGGTGGTGCTATATCCAAAGGGAGAGGCCACTTCTCGTTTTATTTCATTCGGAATAAATTTTGTGAACATGTTCAGTTTTCAAGTATGAGGGATTGAACAATACTGAGCTAGAATCGAGTCGATTACCTCCGTTTTGACTGTCCCCTATTCGTTATATCGCCAAGCCGGATAAATAACAACATCATGTTTCGTCGATAGAAGTGAACACAAAGTCTATATTCACATATTCAGCACCCTCGCTCCTATTTGTGGTCACTATTAAGTAAACGTTATTCAAACTCTTTACGTAGTCTATTTCATTATAACTGCATTCATACGGTTTGATTTACGCATATACAACAGTCAATTGCACTTTTGCAATGTCTATGTTCTATTTACAACCTCTACTTTCACACATTTACAGTGTTTATTGTTAAAATCACTTCTATTACTGGATGTCCGCGGTAGTGTATTGCTTACGAATGTATTATCACCAAACGAGAACCATTTCGATAACTAGAAGTCTATCATATTCAAAGATATATCGGCTTTATTAATATGTAATTTGCTTTCATCTCAAAGTCCAAAGTTTCTAAATATATCCAGACAATCAAATCCAACAGCAACACTTATATTTTCATCAGATACAGTCCAGCAGATAATGTTTGTTTTTCGCAGGCCACGAGCACAACTAACGCTATTGTGCAAACTCAAGGTCTCAGTATTTGCTCAAAATTTACCTGAAAATTTCACGAACACTTCACACTGCGCGTTGTTTGTACATCACAGCAAATTCAGCTGTTCTCCGGGAACAAGTCTTCTACACTGACTTCAATTTCAAAGTCTCTACAACAGTCTCTATTTAAGATCTACTTAATAAATCTCTGAATTAAAACACTAAAACGTCTATATTTACGTTCACTTACACAACAGTCTCTGTTTGCAATAACACTTGTAAAAGTAAAACACACTCTCTAAATTGTCCTTTCTAAGAAACTTATTATTAACATGGGCCAATTCTACTACACATATATTCAAAACATGTGCTTATGCATATTCTTTTGCTGAAATGAATTATTATTGTTTTATATGGTGTTTTACGTCTTTTTCAACACATATAAGGCTATATATGTCGGTCGATTTTTTGTGTGTTGGAGGCAGAATACCCACTTTTCTTGGCTAGAACCAGTACTGTGCACCTCCCGCCATCCATAAGAATCGATATTTCCTCTCTTACTGAACTGTTCTGTAAATGATTTTGTTCATTAGCAATGATGAAAATGACACAAAGCTACGTGGGTAACTTAATACAATGGACTGATTGTGGGTAACTTAATACAATCGACTGATTGCGTGCTTTTGGTGGACTGCGCTCTGTGAATGCTGCATTTCCTGTACGACTTTTGTATTTCCTTGTATTGATGGTCTCTCTATACAAATAACATGTCCACCCATATGTTTCAGCATATTATTTCTTTATTATATCCGCTAATAAGAAAACATATGATAAGTCTAATATCACGGTAATTGACAATTTAAACAAAATCAAATGTATGTACCAAAGCAGAATGTAAAACAATAACCAAATTCTAAACAAACTGTAAACAAACAACATATTTAGAAGTGATAAGGCGGAATGAGAGTGTTTTGAAAACCGTGTCACAACGGTACTCTTTGCAACAAAACGCCTACCATTCAGCAAAGGATTTTCATATAATCGAACTAATTTATTTATTACAATTCAATATTTATCTGTTAATCAATACACAGTCAGCCATAAATACTCATTAAAACAGCAGTATGTACCTAATTTAGAGCCACGATTCCTTGTGTTAAAATTATAAGTACAATAAAACATTCTCGATCCGGCGTGATATTCTTCTCTTTGGTGAGTGTTATGCATGTATGTGTGATACTTAATGTCTGCACTATTGAAATACGGCTGTTATTTATGAAGGCATTGACAGATGTCTTCAGAAACCTTACCGGGAAAATGCGTATCGGTTTTACCTATCTGTCAAAACATTGAAATCATGGCTCTATGGTAGGTACATACTACCATAAGAGCCATGATTCACGTCTACCATTAAATCAAACAACAACTGCAAATGTTAATAAGAAGCAAGGCATGTGACATCAACACACTTCAGCACACGTCATATATTAATTGCCACGTAGTTAGCACATCAACGACCACGACAATCAAAGTATGCGATTACACGTGCTCTAACAAGCAAACACGTATATGAAGGTCACATGGACAGTCACACTGTATTTATTGAAATGGTTAACAAATTATATTATTTGAATATGTTAACACTGCTTATATCGGTTTGGGGGGAAAGTGTGAATTTTGCATTATGTATGATTATTTTTACAATGTCAGTTTTAAGAGGTTAGATCACGCTTTCACTCTACCAAAAACATTTGGTAAATATAGGCAATCTATATGTAATCTACGCATGGCGTAACTCGCATTACTTCATATTCAAATGTTAGCAATGCAGTTAGCTGTATAGTGTATAATATACAAGGTTTACCACGTCTGCAATCTCTCTGCAATCGTAAGCCATGAACCATTAATATATGAATATAAATATAAGTATAAAGTCGAACAGGAAATGCAGCTTTCACAGAACACAGTAAACCCCAAAACATTCAAAACGACATACATTAATGGCAATGTTAATAAGGAATAAAGGCGTATGACGTCACATATACAACAAAGGTTGACAATAGGGCTACCGCCTTGGAACGGTCAGTGGAAAAAAAGGCCGCTGGGAGTTTAAACCAGGTGTTTGCTTGTTAGAGCACGTGTAATCTCATACTTTGATTGTCATGGTCATTGATGTGCTTATTACGTGAAAAACCTCACACACGGGACAGTGTAAACAATGTAGCATTAATAGGCAATACAAGTAAAAGACAAAGACGCTCGTGCATATATAAATACAAAAAACAATAGCCTAGAAAGCCACAAAGAAGGTACTTAATGACTTGGCAGAAGGCAGCGCAACACGAGAATAAACGTTTGAGGGCACGACAAGACATGATTGCAGACAAACATCAAACGTAATCGTCCTTTTGTTCTTTAGGTAGACGTCATCATAGGGTCCATAGCCTGTCCGGTCATCGCACAATTAAAGAGGAAAGCATAGTGGCAAACTGTAAATGGGTCCACCACCAAGCATGCAGTGCATTGCAAAATAATAGGGTCATAACCTCTTTTGATAAACATTTTAACGCGTTTAACAAAGATAGTATGAAAGTGATCCTGACCAAGGATCTAACGAAGTTTGCTAATCAAGTCACCATAGAAGTCGGGTTTTGGTAGTCCTTGTCGCAGAAGAGTTCCTAAATTACTTTTATATTTGGAAAGAAGATTAGGGTTACGATAATAAAATTTTGCAAATGTTTTACGAAGTATATGGTACGAATATTAAAGTCCTCAACTCGAATACAAAGCTCTACAAAAACGAATAAGTTGAGACACATTGAGATAATTAAAAATATCAAAATTAAAATCATCTCTTGTCATATATTTTGCTAATTATTTCACTATCTTCAATCGAGACAAGAAGCGTTAGTATCAGAAATTTTAGATTTCTTAAGTTATTTAGGATATATATTATTAACCATAGTAGAAAAGAAAGGGTTGTCAATGTTCAACGTGTCATCCAGATACCGAGAGGTGTCATTAAAGGCTTCAATAACATCTGCTAGGGATACCAACAATTTGTCTGTAAACGATTGTTCCATACCTGACGAAAATATTATCTAATAGAAAAATAAGTGATTCACAAACTTCATTGCAAGTCCACATAATATAATGGTCCAAACTGCTATTATTAAAAAAGCTTTACTATTGTTACAGGCCAAACATGTAGTATTTTCCCTAGCAAATGTTTTTTGAATGAGAGCAATAAGCTTGTCTTTGATAAGGTTGTGTGGTAAAATTATATATACTGTAGAAAATTCATAAGTACTTATAGAGGAACCTTGACGTTTATTGCAAAATTTATCAAGAACGTCGCCTAAATATTTAATAGACCAAAATACATTAATCACAGAGTTTTCATAAACTTTAGCACACTATTGTTTAACATGATCTTTAACGGCAGTAAGACCTGATGTTAATAGTTCATGAAAGTCATGAATGCATCGAGGGATCAACGCGATACTGTTGAATTGTGGTCTTTCTATATATTTACCATAGTTTTGTGTTAACATGTTTCCTTTCAAGAGAGAAAAAAAGACTTTTTGCTGTTTTATTCTGATTGTATATATTTGTTTCATACACCGATTGTATTCTTTATTTTGCTAGTTGACTGTACACAATTGATTTATGTCCTCCCAAACTGCGATAGTTTTCGTTTTCATAAACACCCTCGTCAAACTGTACACAAATGTTTACCAAAGTGATAGCTGTCTTCGCTTAACGCATAGCGAGGGTTTATTAACGCATTTCGAGTGTTATTGGTTTTATGAATATTGAGTTCTGCTCAACCCGGGGCCAGAGGGCATGAGCGGTAGCTAGCATAATTTCACTACCGCTCATGAACAGTCTCAATCAAACCGAGAATGCAATATTTCGTATGTGTCGTGCTCGGCCGTTTCCAAAGGTCCATTATCATACTCTTTTTTTTACATAATCCATATCAGATACGGACCCTTTATAATGTCACAAAATATTAGAACTAGATTCTAAAATTTGGTGGAGAAAAATAAAACGTGTCATATTATTGTATCTCATACAGCTTTTTTTTTTTAATGCGAACCTATTGTAACTCAGCTTTAAATCATTTAAAATAGTTTTGCATTTGTTTTTGATTATAAGGGATTGTTTATAGCCAACAAAATTATGTTGTTTCTTGCAAATTTATTTAAGATTATAATAATTTACATTAGTATTGCTTTCAAAAAGAATTTTGCGCGAAACTATTGTAAGTCAAATTTGATTCTCATTAAACTTTACAATATTTACATAATAAATATTCCAAATGAAGTTAATAATAACTGCTCTATGTTTCTGATGTGAAATATAAGTTAAATTAAAGATTGAAGAACATTAATACATACTGATAAAGGTGATCCTGTGAGAGCAACAAACATAATGAAGAGAATAAAGCAGCAGACTCGGTTTTATTGAGTCTGTTCATGAGAAATAATGAAAGAAGCAACACTTCTCACGCCCCCTAGCACCGGCTTAAGCGGTATTCTACTTCAAAGCAACCTATATTGGGCTCGTTGGTCAGTAGAAAATAACACTACTAATTCGTAGCTAAAGCTTATTAAAGCTTATTTGTATTAAAAACGCATTAATGAAAGTATGTAAGCTTGTTTTTTATTCATTTTAGCCTTCACTTCGGATCACAGAATTAGGAATATCAGTGGTTCCACAAAATAATTAATAGTTATTGCCAAGCCCCTTTTTTCCAAGCTTTGCAAACTGATATGAAGTTAATGAACTGTTGTAATTTGTTTTATCTGGTAAAAAAATATATTGTGAAAAGTTGTTTTTAAAACATTGCCGAAAAAATCATGTGAACGAAAAAAAATGTCTGTGTAAAGGATAGAATGGACAAAAGTCATGAAATATTTTAAACTTTTAGTGCAGTTAATTTACAGATTTTCATTTGTTTGTGAATTCCAGGAGTAAACATCTATTTTCCGTGATCTAATTAGGTAAAATTAATGATGTTTTGGAATTCCCAACTCAGTTTAAGTATTTCTATTTGTAAAGTGGACAAATTGTTTTATACTTTAATGCTAAATTTGTTAAAATATTAAGCAAGTTTTACACACCACTCTCTAAACAATGATTGTTGAATTCAAATTTGTGGTAATTGAGAAGAAATTTTAGTTGTTTCTCTAAGTTCAATGAATAACAACACTGATTTATTAATATTACTTACCCTCACGTGTTTATAAGTATTTTTAAATGATTAGTAATCATGGTAATTAATTAATTATTTAATAATTACCTTATAAATTATTTACTAGTATAAATAAGATTATAAAGTTTTCCCATTGCTTTCCACGTTCAGGTGATTCATGACCAATAGAAATAGTTTCAATATTAAAATTGGAGTCGAAAATAGAACAACATAATTATGAAAAACAACTTTACAATCTTTTTCGCCAGGATAGTTTCATCTATTATATAAAGCAGTAAGTAATACTTATAATATGAAAGGTCAGGACTGGTATAAACTCTTTAGGCCATCCTTAATAAACAGTTTGTTTGCGGTTTCCCTGCCCAAGATTTTATAAGTGGGTTGGAAGGTATATATTTTACCAATTGCTTTGCATTAAAGGAACCCATAGCAATCTTGAATTATTCATCAAAATTTAAATTATGAATCCAGTTTAAGTATAACCTGAAACCTGCTTTAAATAGTTATATTAAAGGAAATTTAGTAGTAATTTTACTTCTTCTGTCATAGGTTTTAAATATGATGTTGGTGTAATATAATCAACAATTAATAATATGTAAAAACAATTGCTTTGAATTATTGAAATAATGATAAATAATTATTTAAAACATGCAAAATATTTGGAAAAACTAACCATGCTAACCCGACGCCACGATTTTTAAATACACCAAGATGTGCCTCTTCAAGTAAATGGTTCTATCCAGAACAGGTTTAAGTCATTTTGCAACTTAAACTAACACAATTATAATACATGCAGAACTCTGCAGTTGCAATTAAGACACTATTTGATATGGGATTTATTCAATCAAGTTTAATAATACTGGAAGGCTCATGTGTGATCCAATTCTTAAAGTTTTTGCTTCAAACGACCCTACCCCACCCCACTACAAACAACACACACCCCTCCATCGAGGAAACACAGTGTGAAAGAAGCTAAGGTTCAACTATTCAGTAAAACCCATTGTCCCTACAATAAGCTAATCGCCACAAAAAAGAAATATAAAAAGATCGGACCACAAAACACAGAAACAAACAAGAAGGCAAAAGTTATAATAAATGCAAACGACATCACAAACACAAAAGGGTTGACAATAGGGCTACCGACTTGGAACGGTCTGTTAAATTAGCCACTTGCCATAAGAAATCTTTACAAACACTTTTTAGCTTTATAAAGAAATTATGAGATATTGCACTCCATATAAGTGTTATTTATTATCTTCATCTTGTCTGAATTGTGTGACTTTACTACATTAACTGATTTTATAACAAGTATGTCAATACATTGATATATGCT